>APFE030826158.1:42697-172316 GCA_000404065.3 Pinus taeda | reverse complement strand
CCATCCTGGGGGGAAGGTGTCCCAAATGACTGCCCGAAGGCTTCTAAATTTACCTGCCTGTCTTGCTGTTGCAACTTGTTCCCTGGCCTGTTTCAATTCAGTTACTTGAACTCTTGTGAGGTCTACATCTAAAAACACTTTATTCGGAAGAGAGAATAACTTTCGCTTGGCTCGGAGTACCCGAAGTCTATCCGAGGAGTCACGGAACCTAAGGAAGAGGGTAGAGTCCTGGCCTATCCAGGCTTTGTCCAAGGTTATGTCTAGTATGTCGAAAGTGTCGCATAGAAGCCTGTTCCCCAGTTCCATTGGGTCCGCTGAGGGGGGAGGTGTAGGGAGTCCTCTTACCTTAAGATTTAATTCTCTTGCTCGTCGGGTTCTTTCCTCCACGAGCTTTGCCTGCACTACTTCCTCCACCGCTATGAGCGGAGGGGCCTTGTCCTTTCCTTTGACCATCTGTGCCCATGTGTTGATATGCGACTCTGTTTCATGTTTAAAGGACATTTGTTGGGATCTAATTTCCTCCTGTTTGCTTTTAAGATATCTGATTTCCGCCTGTAAAATCTCATCGAAATTCTGCCCCACACTTTGTTCTCAATATTCCTGCAGTATTTTTCTAATAGATGTGTTGTCTCTCTCTACCGATAGAACTCTGTTTGACAAAGTGCCGATGTCGACTCGCAACGCGCGATTTTCCGCCTCTAGGTATTCCATTTTCCTCATATTTAGTCTAATTTCAGATGTCCAGAAAGCAAAATCTGTTTCTAATGCAATATCGGTGGGGTTGTATACGTTCTCAATTTTATTGTGGCAGTGCTGTAAGTACTTCAACGGACCTCTGTTGTTGAGGCAACTGAGGCAATCTTTGGACAGTGGCGTTTCGGCTTCCCCAGGGTCCTTCTTGTGTTGCTGCTCTTCATCATCAGACAACAATATTTTCGGCACCCATTGTGAAAGATTGCCTCAATTGCCGAGACCTCACCTTTGTGATAGCACTATGACCATGGAAACATGAACCCAAACAGTGATCTCACCGTGACTATTATTTGAGCGAAGTTAAGATTGTGACAACACTGGATTCTTCTTTCTATGGCTATTTCGAGCCCTTATCAAACCAAACCCTTAACTCTATAAAAGCACCGAGCACTTAACTTCACTGTGATATTCGAACCCTGCAATTGATCTGAGTTCTGTGATGTCGGAACTTCGCTCTGCAATTCTATCTGAGAAGGGTGTCGCAGGGCCAAAGGTAAATGGACAGGGTTTGTGGTTTTGTTATGCGGACAGGATTCGATCAAACAGAGACAGGGGCGACAAGGACGACGGCAGTTAACGAGGTTGGCGGAAATGGTAGGGACGCGAGCTTGGAGCAACAATGGGGTTTGGCGGCGTCGGAGCAAGGAGTTGAAGCAGGAGTCGAGACGCGGGGCTGGAGCAGCAACGAGGTTTGGTGGTGTCAGAGCAGGGAGTCGAAGCAGGAGTTGGGACGCGGGGTTGGAGCAGCAATAGGGTTTGGCAACGTCGGAGCAGGGAGTCGAAGCAGGAGTCGGGACGCGGGGCTGGAGCAGACACGAGGTTGGAGCAGAGGCGGGGCTAGAGCAGACGCAGGGTTCGAGCAAAAGATGCAAATCTGGGAGCTTGCAAATCAGCAACTCACCCTTCTTACCAATGCCACACAACAAGCCATCCATAACCAAAAGGGGATGTGAAAGTCAGGAGAATCATTGTGGATGGGGTTAAGGACCACGTGACCCCTCATCTTTCAAGAAGGAAATCAATAAAGGAAATGGGGGAGGCTCTACTAAATTCGACCAGTGTGAAAATCACAACAACAAAAATGGTGTTGAGAGAAACGCTCAAGAGCACCAAGATGTCAAAGTCAAATACCATGGCCTCTTATCTCACCAGAGGTTGAGAAATTAGGGCAGAGTAACTGATAAGGATCTTTTATTTATTTTTCATTCATCTGGACACTTTCTTAGGATATTAGATTAGTGCTTCATCATTATTGTATCATTTTATTTATCGTCAAGATAGATGCTAATAAGAAGATCACAATACACACAAAAACAACACCAAAGATAGGTTCCAAGCCAGGGCAAAATCCCTCAAGGGGAAAACCCAGAAGCTCATCCTTGTAGAATCAATTCAATGAAGACTTCCAAGACCTTGACCCAAGACCAACCACCAAAGGACAAGCCATCCAAACCCCAAAAAATTCTCTGCAATTTCAAATCTGAGGAAACCCTAAATTTCTTTCAGCAAACTCACATGTGTGATCTATAGAGAATGCCAACCACAAAAATTTTGACCCTCCTTTTTCTTCGTTGCTCTTCCTGCGCTTTTTCTCCTCTTATCTTTGTTGAGATCAGATTAGAAGATGGTCGAAGATTTGTATGACCAAAAGAGGACGAATTCCTTCTTTTATAGGCGATTTGAGGGTTGGATTATATTGAGAAATCTAGAGGGCTATAGTTAGAATGATTTCTCTTAAATTTGATAACTGCTTGTGATGCCTCTTTTACTCTTTCTTACTTGTTAGCTTCTTCTCTTATTATTATGTTATTCTTATCATCAAACAACTACCAAAACCTCTCCACTTGAGAGGAAAACCCACAAATCTCTTCTCTTCTTATAGATTCTTCAATTGACGAATTCCAAGACCTCTAGAGCAAGACCAATACCCTTCCAAGACCAAGTTCGGCCTTCTTGATGATGTGCTTCCTTTGTCCAAGTCAAACCCAGTCAAATCTCTTCCAACAGCACAACTTTGAACCCCAACTACAGAATTTCAGCCTCTACTACAGGTCTGAAATTTTCGGCCCTTGCAACAACTGGTCGCCATATCTATACTATTATTAACATTAAGTAACCATTTTCATGATCATATGGGTTTAGCATTATATTTTCCGAAGTCATTTATTTTAAGTATTTTAAGTGAATTTGTGATTAAATATTATAAAATTAACATGTTTCATATATACATAAAAGTGGAATAAGTTTTGTGATATTGTAGGCCTACTTGGAGCTTCTAGAAGGGTCCTACTTGGCCTCTTAACTACAAATTCGAATTTCAAGTTCCAACTCATTTAGATTTGTGGAGTAATTATAGAAGATGGGATCATTATCTATGCATATTCAAAGGAGAAGAATCATGGATGAGAAAATTTTGAGAGGATATGTATCTCACATTTTTAGGAGATTGGTTGTAACCACATGAGATAAATGTGGATTTAAGAGAGATTTGAAGGATTTGCATTTATTGATCAATCATCCTCAACTTTTGTATAATTACGAGTGCATCCTTCAAAGGAACCCATCTATCTATCTATGTATTCTATTCTTCCAATCAATAAATAGTTCAGTCCAAGATTCTCCAACATATTGTTACTTTGAAGATGTGATGGTAGTTTGGTGTGCTTGTTGAGGAATGGAGGGCCCCCATCAACCACAGTTTGCACATCTTTGTACATTGTTAACATAGTATAGTTTTGTTATTTCATTTCTTTTCATGCAAGTGTGTTTTTACTTTCAGCAAATGTGTTTCCATTTCATGCAAGTGTGTTTCCATTTCATGCAAGCGTGCTTTTACTTTCAGTAGGTGTGATTTACTTTCAAGCAAGTGTGATTTCCTTTATGTAAGTGTGATTTCAATTTATTTATGATTGATTTCAATTTGGTTTGGTTTTGATTGATTTAAGTTGTTTTGTAATTAGTTTTAGATTGCATTAGATTAATCTAATCTGAAAGATAACCACCTAGTACATATAGTACAAATATACCTCATCAGTTTACGAAACACCCGGCTTGACAAATTAAATGACAGGGATTTAACTAACCATTAAATCACCCAACAATCTCATACGAAGAGTTTGATTAGCAAGGCCTTGACTAACAGCTCTATCTCTCCACAAGATCAGAGCAAAATGTTGGCGAGACCAATGACTAATAGACACCATCATCATTGTCTCTCAAGGCACATACCCCACCCGAGTGTTCACAGGGTATGCCCTTCCAGGACAATTCCTATCTTGGTATACCACATCCTTAAGGAATTTTCTCTATGATTACTCTTGCCTTGGATGCCCCATCTCATCCTAAAAGAGTATTGGATGCTAGATGCTTACCCAATCCTCCATTCTTTGTTCACAGAGTGAAGACAAGAATGATGCATCTATCTCTCCCTCTCAACTAGGGAGCATATATCAACCAGTGCAAGCTTATCTCCGCAATACACAAGATTTTTATTGGGAAGAGATTTTGTCAAGATGTCAACTACCTATTCATCAATGGAAATATACCGTCGTTGCAACACTTTATCCTGCACCAGCTTTTGAATGTAGTGACACTTGTTATTTATGTGCTTTGTCTTTCCATGAAACATTGGGTCTTCAGGCAACCTTATACAGTTGGTGTTGTCATAGTGTATTGTCGTAGGGTCCATTGATCCTTCAAACAAATCAAACAGCAGCTTCCCCAACCAGGCACCTTCTCTACTTACTTCACAGGCTACAATATATTCAGCCTCAACACTACTCAAAGCAATTAATTCTTGCTTTCTACTCATCCATGATATCATGGAGGATCCCAAACTAAAACATCATTCAGTAGTGCTTCTCCCATCCATCTCACTGCTTGCCCAGTCGAAATCTATATATCCAACCAATTGGATATCATTCCTCTTATCATACTTCGGAAAAGAGTGGATTGTTCCTTGCAAATATCTCAAAATATGCTTGGTTGTTATCTAATGATCATGATTGGGGTCTACTTGGAATTGACTAAGAACATTCACCGCAAAACAAATGTTTAGTCAAGTATTTACCACATCCTTAAGGAATTTTCTCTATGATTACTCTTGCCTTGGATGCCCTATCTCATCCTAAAAGAGTATTGGATGCTAGATGCTTACCCAATCCTCTATTCTTTGTTCACAGAGTGAAGACAAGAATGATGTGTCTATCTCTCCCTCTCAACTAGGGAGCATATTTCAACCAGTCCAAGCTTATCTCCGCAATACATAAGATTTTTATTGGGAAGAGATTTTGTCAAGATGTCAGCTACCTATTCATCAATGGAAATATACCGTAGCTGCAACACTCCATCCTGCACCAGCTTTTGAATGTAGTGATACTTGTTATTTATGTGCTTTGTCTTTCCATGAAACGCTGGGTCTTCAGGCAACCTTATATAGTTGGTGTTGTCACAGTGTATCGTCATAGGGTCCATCGATCCTTCAAACAAATCAAACAGCAGCTTCCCCAACTAGACACCTTCTCTGCTTACTTCATAGGCTACAATATATTCAGCCTCAGCACTACTCAAAGCAATTAATTCTTGCTTTCTACTCATCCATGATATCATGGAGGATCCCAAACTAAAACATCAGCCAGCAGTGCTTCTCCCATCCATCTCACTGCCTCCCCAGTCGGAATCTATATATCCAATCAATTGGATATCATTCCTCTTATCATACTTCAGAAAAGAGTGGATTGTTCCTTGCAAATATCTCAAAATATGCTTGGATGTTATCCAATGATCATGCTTGGGGTCTACCTAGAATTGACTAAGAACATTCACCGCAAAACAAATGTTTAGTCAAGTATTTACCAAATACATCAACAAGCCAATCAATTGTCTATACCTTGTCGGATACACCAGGCTTGATTTGGAACTTCTTCGCCTTTTTGTTAATTTTAGTTAACAATGGTATGTTCTATGCTTTAAGAGCAATTTTCTTATTAGCCCAATATCAATTTCCATATTAGCAATCACATGAACATGACAATAAATGAAAATAGAACATAAATAAAAATAGTAGAAGACAAGCCAAGACAAGAGGACACAAGATGTGGCACATGTCAGGGACAAACCCCAATGTGGGGACACCCTTTGATCAATTCTTCTCCAAAATAGCTTAGTCAAACCCAGTCAACTCGGCCTCCAATAGTCATTCGAATCAGCCCAAAACAATCCTGAAAAACTCAGTCAAACTTGGTCAACACACAGTCAAACCTACGGTCAAACCCTCCTACAATCAACGTTGGTCAAACATCTCCAATTGCTTCGATTTCTATGTCCAGATATGTGGCCCACCCAAACAGAAATATCCTCAAGAAAAACACAGTTAAATCAAGTCAACAGCTGCCTAGTCAACGCTGGTCAAACCCTCCTGCAATTCGGTCAACGCCCATATGGGAAATTACAGTGTTCTTCTTCGTACGTGTGGAGAGAGAGGTTGCCCAAAAATCTATACCCAGTCAGATGAGGAGAGAGAGATGTGTGTGAAGATGAGTAAGCAAATGAGAAAGAGGCTCCTATTTATATGCAACATAGAGGATGAAAAGACATGTCTTGTGGGCTTGTGAACCTACATTAGTTTGTTGGCCGACCTTGACAATTTGTCCACAATAAAAATAAATTCATAATTCCATTTGTACATGTCAGAATGAGATGATCTTTAGATCAATCCTACACCTCTCGGAAAGAGGAATCCAATAAAAATATCAGTTGCTCCATATGATGTTGTCCAAGGTGGAGTTTGGCCCTAGTTACCAAATTTAACACTCCCTCTCAACAAGGAAGAACTCCACCTGCCAAACCATCTAACAATCTGTACCATCCCTGACATCCCTGCCCTGCTCTGTTGAACCATGAAGAAATGATTAAGAATGTATCATACCATTCTCCACTGACCCAAAGTTAGTCTCCAATAATCAAGAGTGTATCATACTACTCTCCATTGATCCCAGATCAATATCAAACATCCTAGCATAGGGAGTACGGTAGTACACGATCCGTCCATCGGTAGTACTATGGTCCTTATCCTCATTTCCCTACTCATTGGCTAGACGAGAGGTACTTCCCATGAATCCCAAACTGCATGGGTAAGATGTATCGACAAGAAAAGGTGAACCACTCATCCTACTCATATGCCATAGGAGAAGGTGAACCACTCATCCTATGCATATATCAACATGGGGTATCACAGGGGAAGGTGAACCACTCACCCTATACATTGCGCACCACTAGGGGAAGGTGAACCACTCACCCTATGGTCGCTTATTGCTCCAAGAACTACCCCAAGCCCCCCCAAGATCCCAAGCTCAATATCCAAATCAAACGGGACCCTCATAAGAGGGTCTCTCCAAAACTCCAAGTCGTTCACAGAAGGTTAAGAATTTGACCTTCCCAAGGGGCTTCACAAGAATATCTGTGACCTAATCATCAGTCCCACTATGACGAAGCCTTATTGCTCCTCGTTGTACCATATCCTAGATAAAGTGGTACCTGATATCAATATGCTTGGAGCTATCATGAAACACGAGATTCTTAGAAAGACAAATCCCACTTTGGTTGTCGCAATAGATCATGGTGGTATCCAGCACATGTCCAAACAATCCACTAAAGAGCTTCCTCAACCAAACAGCTTCACAGGAGGCCATACTAGCAGCAATGTATTCAGCCTCAACGTTACTCAAAGCAACCGACTTTTGCTTCCTGCTCATCCAGGATATCGAAGCAGAACCTAGAGCGAAACAACATCCAGATGTGCTCTTACGATCCACCACACTACCAGCCCAGTCAGCATCAGAATAACCATGGAGCCTCACATTCCTGGTAATGTATCTCAGTACATAGGTGATTGTGCCCCAGATATATCTCAAGAGATTCTTAGCAGCAATCCAGTGTATGTGATGAGGCTCAACCATAAACTAACTCAATGCATTCACTACAAAACATATGTCTGGACAGGACTTCACCAAGAACATCAAGACCCCCATGAGTTGACGATACTCAAAAGGATTTCCCAAATCGGGCCCAGCAGCGCTTTTGCATAACTTCTTGAAGTTAAGCTCCATCGGAGTAATCACGGACTTGTAGTCCACCATCCCAAATCTTTCAAGTAGCTTCACAATGTATTTTCCTTGAGAAAGGAAAATCTCACTTGGCTTTTGCCAGACCTCCAACCCTCAAAAATAATGCATCAATCCTAGGTCCTTCATCTCGAATTCGAAAACCAACTCCATCTTACATTGATTAATAAGAGGGTTTGCACCTATCAAAAAGAGATCGTCCAGATGAAGTACCAAGATGAGAGGTCCATCATTCTCAACCTTAATGTAAAGGTTTGGATCAGCTTCACTTCTTGTAAATCCCAACTTCATCAGATAGTTGTCAATCCTCTCATACCAAGCTCGAGGAGCTTGCTTCAACCCATAGAGGGTTTCCTTCAACCTACATACATGTGCCTGACGATCTTGAACTTTGAACCCCTCGGGTTGTGTTCTACATAGACTTCCTCCTTAATTGAACCATGCAAGAAGGCATGTTTTAACATCCATTTGGTGTAGGTTCCATCCTTGTGAGGCAGCAAGGGCTATGATCAAATAGATGGTGGTATATCGGGCAACTGGTACAAATATCTCATCGTAGTCCACACCTTCCTTTTGAGAGAAGCCTCGAGCAACAAACTTGGCCTTGAACTTTTCAGCACTTCCATCAGCTCCATGCTTGATCTTGTAGAGCCATTTCGAGGTGACAACGGACTTGTCCTTGGGTCTAAGGACCACATCCCAAACATCATTTTTCATAATCGACTCATACTCTTCGTTCATAGCATCCTTCTAAACTTGGTGCTTTCACAGCTTCTTCAAATGTGCAAGGCTCAGATTGAACAATTGTGCTCGTCGCAGTTAAGTACCCTTGGTACCTATTCGACTTCTTACTTTCATGAAATGTCCCCCTTGGTGCAACATGTCTTTGAGCATCTTCGAGAGTTTCCCTAAGCCATGAGGGTCTCCTTTTCGAGGAGGAGGGCTCATGAGGAGGTGGATCAATGGGATCCATTGGTCCTTCAATATCGGGCATCGGCTCATCCTGTGGTTCTCCCTGATTTCCTGAATTTGCTTCTTTGTCCTTCCTTGGAATAGGAAGGTTACTAATCTTCCCAAGGGCAACATCTTCATCGACAATGACATCATGACTTATCTCCACTTCTCTTTGAACAGGCACATAAACTCTATATGCCTTAGAAGTTTCACTATAGCCCACAAATGTTCCTTTCTCCCCAGATGCACCCAATTGCTTCTCTTTTCTTTCAGCACATGAAAATATACAGGGCTACCAAAAATTCTAAAGTGAGAAACATCAGGTTTCTTACTGGTGAAAACTTCTTCAGGAGTTTTGGAGTCCAATGCTTGATGAGGGACTCTATTTTGAACGTACACTGCAGTGTTGGCAACTTCGGCCCATAAGAACTTTGGAAGGCTTTGATCATGAAGCATGGCATGAGTGGCTTCTATAATAGAACGATTTTTCCTTTCAACAACACCATTTTGCTCAGGAGTTTATGCGGTAGTAGTCTCCCTCTTAATGCCAACTTCTCTACAATAGTCATTGAACTCATTTGATTCCTATTCGGTTCCATTATCGGTCCTCAAGATTTTGATCTTCTTCCCGCTTTGATTTTCGACCAAGGCTTTGAAAGAAAGAAACCATGAGAATACTTTGTCCTTCTTCTTTGAAAAATATATCCAAGCTTTGCAAGAGAAATCATTCACAAAGATAGCATAATATAAATATCCTCCCAAAGAGTTCACGAGCATCATACCAGATATATCAGAATGAACCAATTGCAATATGTCGGTAGTCTTGCTATCACTTGAGGGGAATGGTCCCCTTGTATGGTTTCCTTCGGCACATCCCTGACAAACACCTTCATGTTCTACTTTAAATTCAAGCATACTTGTCACCATCTTCCTCACATAGGGTAGAGCTTTATAATGTAGATGGGCAAACCTTTGAAGCCATTATTCGGATTGAAGAGATGTGTCACAAGACATAGCTCCTAATGGACTTCCTCCAACTTGATATAGGTTGTCAACCCTGAATCCAAGAGTAAAAGCTTCTTTGAAATTTCTTTTCCAAACACACAACTTTCCATCAATGAATGCCACCTTGAATCTTTTGCCTTCCATTGCCGAGATAGATACCAGGTTCTTCTTTAGATCGGGTATATATAGTACTTCTTGTAGATGAATGGTGTTACCTTGATTCAATTCAAGAGTAACATTCCCAACTCCCTTCATAGGATAGGTGGCATTGTCCCCAAGAATGATTTCTAAATTTGAATCATTTTCCATCAGATTTGAAAGAGCTTTCTTATACCCAGTGAAATGCCTTAAGGCACCACTGTCAATCAACCAATTTCCCAAAGTATCCGAAGGAGAGGTAGTAGAGAGGGCAGATATAAGATAAAATCCTTTTTGCTTGTTATCAACAACATTAGATTCATCATACCTTGACTTTCTTGATCTTTTGGGAGGTCAACCATTTCCATGTTGAGTACTAGAAGCATTCATTTTTCCTTTGTTGTTGAATCTGCCATTCCTTTGATTCTTGTTGCCCCTGAAATTGTTATTGTGGTTGTCATCTTCATGAGGTGTATCCCTTCTATTAGGACACTCTCTAGCATAGTGGCCAAACTTGTTGCAAATAAAGCATCTTCCCTTCCTTCCATTTTTGAATCCCGGCCTTCCTTGACATTGCTTCTTTGAACCTGCATTGTTCCTCTTTTTAGCATGAGCAGGGAATGCAGTGGGATCATTCCTATTTGAAGGCATATCCATTTCCATCATCCTTGTCTCTTCTTGAGAACATCTAGTCAGCAATTCTTCCAAACCTAGAATCCTGTCATTGTTGAGAATAGTAGTGTTGAACACATGCAATTCACGAGGGAGACCTCCAAAGGCAATGAGAGTGAGCTCCCTATCAACAATAGCTTCTCCAATCAAAAGAAGATCATTTTTTATCTCGATAATCCTCATGAAGTAGGATTGAATATCTTCGCCTCTTCCCTTCTTTATGTCCTTCAATTTGTTGTTGAGAAAGAGAATTTGGTTTGCATTGCGAGCTATGAACATGCCAACCAGCCTGTCATACATTTCCTTAGATGTGTTCAAATCGGAGATGTATGCAACCAAATGCTTGCTAATAGATTCCCTGATGATCTTCTTTGCTTTGACTTCACCTTTTTTGTACTTTGTCTTAGCGGCAGCCAGTGCATTTGAAGGAGGTTCAGTGATCTTTCCCTGCACATAGTCCATAACATCCTGCTCTTCCAAAGTCAAATCAAGAGACATCTTCCATGCATAATAATCAAACTAATCATTGAGCTTGTCATCAAGCTTGAAGTAAGATGCGAAGGCCATTGACTCTTGTCCTTGTCCAACAATTCTTGGTGATTGTTCTTCTCAGTGATTGCTCTTTTCTCTCTTGCTTGGGCTTTGTCTTCACCTCAGCTCTGATACCATGTTAATTTTAGTTAACAATGGTATGTTTTATGCTTAAGGGCAATTTATTTCAATTTTCTTATTAGCCCAATATCAATTTCCAAATTAGCAATCACATGAACATGACAGTAAATGCCGATAGAACATAAATAAAAACAGTGGAAGACAAGCCACGACAAGAGGACACAAGATGTGGCGCATGCCCAGGACAAACCCCAATATGGGGAAACCCTTTGATCAATTTTTCGTATTATTCTTCAAAAGTTCAGCAGAGAGAGAGTACAATATGCAAAATTCACTTGCCCAATCAAAGTCAAATCTGTCGAGTCAAACAATAGCCACAGGAAGCCTTAATCAAAAAGTCAACGTTGGTTAACAGGGAAAAATTTCTCCTCCAAAACAGCGCAGTCAAACCTAGTCAACTCAACCTCCAACAATCATCTGAATCAACCCAAAACAGTCCTGAAAAACTCAGTCAAACTTTGTCAACGCACAGTCAAACCTGCGGTCAAATCCTCCTATTGTCAACGCTGGTCAAACAACTCAGATTTGCCTTGATTTCTGTGCCCAAAAATGCGGCCTACCCAAACAAAAATATCCTCAAGAAAAACGCAGTCAAATCAAGTAAACAGTTGCCCGGTCAACGCTGGTCAAACCCTCCTACAATTCGGTCAATGCCCAAACAAAAAATTACAGTCTTCCTCTTCGTACGTGTGGAGAGAGAGGCTGCCCAGAAATTTGTACCTAATCAGATGAGGAGAGGGAGATCTGTGTGAAGATGAGTGAGCAAATGAGAAAGAGGCTCCTTCTATTTATATGCAACATTGAGAATGAAAAGACATGTCTTGTGGGCTTGTGAGCCTACATTAGTTTGTTGGTCGACCTTGACAATTTGTCCATAATAGAAATAAATTCATAATTCCATTTGTACATGTCAGAATGAGATGATCTTTAGATCAATCCTACACCTCTCAGAAAGAGGAATCCAATAAAAATATCAGTTACATCATATGAGTTGTCCAAGGTGGAGTTTGGCCCTAGTTACCAAAATTAACACTTTTCAATTTTGTGATCTTAGGGGTTGTCATAGGTTTGTAATCCATCATGTCAAACCTCTTCAACATCTCGATCACATACTTTCCTTAACCTAGATAAATCTCATGAGGTCCTTGCCAAACTTCCAACCCCAAATAATAGTGCATCAACCCTAGATCCTTGGTAACAAATTCCGCTGCTAGTTGCTTCTTGCACTCTTGAATACGACTTTCCACACCTGTCATGAGAAGATCATCCACATATAGAAGAATGATTACAAGCTCATCCTTCACCACCTTGTTATAAAGATTTGAATCAGCAGAACTCTTCGAGAAGCCCAATCTTTGTAGGTATGCATCCACCCTTGCATACCATGCCCTTGGTCCTTGCTTGAGGCCTTACAGTGCCTTCTTCAACCTACAAACATAAGTCCCTCTATCTTTTACTTTGAATCCTAGGGGTTGTTCTATGTAGACTTCTTCATCAATAGTTCCATTCAGGAATTTTGTCTTGACATCCATTCGATGGATGTTCCATCCCATTGATGTTGCCAAAGAGACCAACAAACGTATAGTTGTATACCTTGTTGTAGGTGCAAATGTCTCTTCATAATCGATGTCTTCTTGTTGAGAGAAGGCCCTAGTTACAAATCTTGCCTTATATTTATCAATACTTCCATCTGTTGCATGTTTAATCTTGTAGAGCCACTTGGAAGTAGCCTAGGTTTTGAGGTATCTCAAAGGCACGATAGATTGTGGATTATGGTACAGACAAGTTAATGGAGTGAGGCTTGAGGGCTTCACAGTTGCATATTTGGCAGGGAGCTCCACAATTTGGAAGAGTATTTTAGGTTGCGTCTTCAATGTTGGGTCAACAATTGTTTCTTGGTTCAGCATGAAGCAGAGATCAGTTGAACTCAGTTTAGCAGAGGCCGAATACATAGCTACTAGTTTGGCAGCGTGTGAAGCTATCTGGATGAGGAAGCTGCTTGTAGGACTTTTCAGGCAGGGGATGGACCCCACTGTGATACACTGTGACAATTAGACTTGCATTAAGCTCTTTGAGAATCAAGTGTTTCATGATCGCTCTAAGCATATCGAGATCAAGTATCATCATCTCCGGGACTCTGTGCAAAAAGGGATAGTGAAACTACCATATATTCCAACAGAGGAGCAAACAACAAATATCTTGACCAAGGCATTATCAAGAAGTAGTTTCGTCTATTTCAGAGATAAGTTGGGAGTTGTACAAAATCCCTTCCTCGCTAAGAGGGAGTATTGAAAATGTAGTGATGGAAGGTCTTATGGCTTTTGCTTTAGCCAATGAAGTTCTCGACTTAGTCTTTCTCTAGCATGAGTGCAAGTTCATGAGATAGACTTCAGTTACAATGAGTTGATTTCCAGTTTATTTGAATGGTCATCAAGTTTTCATGCGTAGTGTTGGAGCTTTAGTTAAGTGGAGTCTTCTTCAGTGAGACTACAGGACAAGGTGGCAATGATAAGTTCAACTAGAACAAGTTAAGACTTCAATGTTGATTGGAAAGAGAATGAGTTGAAACTTCAGTGTTGATTGGAGAGAGAATGAGTTGAGTTCTCAATTAACTCACAATCACTACTGAAGGAAACTCGAGTGAACTACTAATCGAACTAGGCCTCCTTGCATGGTTTAAATTTTATCTATAAAGAGGACGAAGGCACATAATTCACAGATTGTGAGATCATTATTTGAGTCTGGAGTGCACATAATTGAGTAGCAATTGCATGCTAGGAAATAGGAGATTGTGCTTTAGGAAATAGGAGCTCAAGTGCGCTAGGAAATATGAGCCAAGTGCGCAAGGAAATAGGAGCTTCAAGTGCACGGAAATAGGAACCAAGTGCACTAAGATTTTGGAGCAGGGATCAAGATTTGAGAGTAGGTCGAGACTATCTTTAACAAACATTGAATTGCGATTAGTGAGGAGAACCCTGGAGCTTTCTCAGAGACAGGTTGCTTGTTGTAGTAGTAACGTGAATTGTACTAGATCCATTTGCTCAAGAACAATCAATAAAATACCACAACAAAGAAAGCAAGTTTCCCTTTTGGGTTTCTTGGGTAAAACAAGCATGTCAATTTTGTGTGCATGTGTTTTTATCTCTATTATTTTCCGTTGCATGTTGAGAGTTAAGAAACTCTATATCTTGGTGAAAGTAAATTTGGTTTTAGTTTTCAGTTGCCTTGTTTTCATTAATTCATCTCATTAGTGCGCAGAGTTTACAGAAAATTTAACAATTATCATGATAGAGTTTTGCTACGGAGAATATATTTTTATTTACATGGTACAACACTTTGTTAGAGTGTACCCATTATTGTTACACATGTTTATGGTGATTTAATTAGTCAGTGATTAATTGTAGGGGAGCTATAGTTTTATTTTAACATTAATCTTTGTGGATGCATGTTGAGGTTGATTTAATTGTTCTTTGGTTAAATTAATCTAATTTATCCATATTAAGGTTAATAGCTTGGTTAAGGTAGTTACATGGCAATTTTTTCTATGGCACACCTCTCTTATGTGCTCTCTCATCTTTGTTGTATGGATGTTTCAACGACACTTGTCATAATTTGACCTTTTGAGAATGCCCTCATCTCTTTGACTTGGCATATACATTATTTTATTGGTGGTGGTTACAAAGGTTTTTATGGAGGCGGTATGGCATACTTGGAGGCCGACACGTGTCTTGTGTATGGATTTACTTGGTCTTGTTACTATTTTTAAGCATAATCTTGGAGAGTAGACTTGTGGAGATGTTTCTTGCTATTTTTGGAGATATATTTTATTATTTCATGGATTTTTGGCATGGTCAAAACCTTGATTTGCCCTTATCTCCTTGGATTTGCCTTGTGAAGATGGTCGACTTGCTATTTTTTACATTGTTGACTACTTCATTTCCTGTGGAATGTTCCATCTATTTGGCATCTTACACACCCATCCATGGAGTTGGTTACCTTGGAATTTACACATGTGGGTTCGTTGCATCATCTTGCGTACCTATTGCTATTTTTGAGGAGGTAATTTTGGAGAATTTACCTCAGAAGATTATATATTATTTATTCTATATCAAGTTTCTTATGGATCAATCACATATAGTTTTTTTGGTCAACGTGTTTAGAGATGCAACGACTAATTCCCAATAGGCAAAAAATAGCTTGTTGGGAATTAGTCATTGCATCTCTACTATATTTATTGGTGCTTTGAATCACGCAATCCATCTTTGTCCTGATGATGAACCAAAATAAGTGGTTCAAAGCGCATTTTCCCAAAAAATTATATGTGATCGATCCAGAAGAGACTTGACATATGATAATGGATCACAAAAGCCTACATTTAGAGATTATTTATTCTGCCATGCATCTTGGAGGGTACACACTTGGTGAGTTCTCCTAGGTGGACCTTGGAGTGCATCCTCCTATGTGGAGAATTATTTTATTATATCTTGCATGCGTGCATTTTTCAAGAGTGCATTCCACGTGGACACTTGGAATTTGACTTGATTTGATGACTATTTTCGGTGGTGTGTGCTCTTCATCAACATTATTTGATGCATACTACTATTTTTAGATGAGAGCAAATTGCATAGTAGAGGCTAGTGTCCATATATTGTGACATGGTCAATCATGAATTGAGGAGATATTTAATTACATCATTATAATATTTGTTTGCCTTTTTATGGAGTCAGTGAGCAAATAATAATATATTTATTTGTATGAGGGAAGAAATTGGATCTATAAAGAGGAGCTCTCTCTTCATTGTAATGGGTTGTTGGGATTTTGAAGATTGAGGAGCACTCTCACTGGACGCCATTTGCACTTCACATGCTTGGATCCTAATGGAAGATTGGAGGCACATCATTTGTTGTGAGGCTTTTCTGTGCACTTATTATCCCCATGCTTGTTTTTTGTATTAGGAAATCCTTGTATTATGTTATGAATGGTTTCTAATGAGCTATGTGTCATTTGGATAGAATGATGTGAGGTTTTTCCTCTTATCTCTATTGTTCTTATGTTAACCTTCATACATTATACCAAAATTTTGCTCAATTAACATAACCTCACATTCATAAGTATGGCACCTTGGATCCTAATGGAAGATTGGAGGCAAATCATTTGATGCGAGGCTTTCGTGTGCACTTATTATCCCCATGATTGTTTTTTGTATTAGGAAATCCTTGTATCGTGTTATGAATGGTTTCTAATGAGCTATGTGTCATTTGGATAGAATGATGTGAGGTTTTTTCCTCTTATCTCTATTGTTCTTATGTTAACCTTCATACATTATACCAAAATTTTGCTCGATTAACATAACCTCACATTCATAAGTATGGCACCAATAGCCTTTCATAATAATTTTCTACTATCAGAATTTAGCAAGCTAAGGCTGATTTGTGTTACGCATAGCAACCCCTATTGCATTACATTTTCATGCATTTGCCCTCTTTAATCTATGTTCTCGTGATTCCATTTGCCTAAGGTGTTATTAGGCACTTGGTTTTGGGGTTTCGATGTTCATATTCCTTTCCCATACCACTCATTTATTCCACTTTTAATACAACCATTTGTTTTACTTAGGCTAACTCTTCATTTAATCACCTTTAGCCTCTACTGTTAAATTCCTGAATACTAGATTTGTTTTATATTCCTAGCAATATTATACACCTAGAAATTATTTAACTGAGTAAATTATTTGTTTTGAAAACTGCTGAATAAAAAATAGAGTAGTATTTTACTTAAATAATTGCAACGGAAATTGAAATAGAAAATCAATTACAAAACACAACAAATTTCACCCTCCAAATTTTCCTTCACTTTTCTATTACTCAAGAAAATTAGGGCTCCCTTATAGGGAAAATGACCTGCAGAGAATACAAAGAAAATACAACACAGTGGAACTTGGATTTTTAGCCCCTTGGGAATTTTGACCTCCTGAATAATTCTACCCATTAGAAATTTGCAGCCTTGTAAAATCTCAGCTTCTCCACCTACAAATAAGCCTCCTCTTCCTTGCCTTATATGACCCCTTTGCACCAGAGAAAATCACCCTTGTACCCTACGCAAGCCTAGTTGGAAATCTCAACTTTCTTCGCAAGTCTCGGCTTCCCCCAAGTCTCAACCTATTGTCTCCACAAACTCGTCCCCTTTGGATCCTTCTTTCGAAATCTCCTTGTTGCATGCCTTTATTTTCTCTCCAATCTTTGATTCTCTCACTCCCTTGAGAAATTCACTCTCCCAAGCATTTGATGTGTCTTCTACTTCTCCCTTAGGCTTTTATAATCTTTGATTGAGTTAGATCCTTGGCCCTAGATCTCCTAAGTGATAGATGTCTAGGATTAGATATTACGCCTCACTTGAGATCAACAATAGACATTAGATCTTACTCACTAAAGTAAATTAATTTATTTTCATTAGAAAACTTTAACCCAATAGCCAACATGGGTTAATAAACTAATCAATGTGATTTTCCTAAGTTAGACTTAGGAAAGAAACCATACTAATCACTATTCTTCATGAGTAAGCACCTAAAGAGGATTTTTTACATCTTTTGCAGGCTTGACACCTAACATATGCAGAAGCACGTGTTCAAGAGCTCTCATCATCAACAGTCCCTCCTAGCAAGGCAGGTGTTCTGCGCCATCCCCAACTTATCCCTGTAGAAGACAAACTTCCCCTTCACTAGACGCGTGGTGAGAGTATCTACTGTTAGAAACCTTGAGCAACATTGAGGAGGGGGTGAATCAATATTGTGTCTTAAGATATATTTTATCAATTTTTCAACTTTCTTATTTCAAACCCTAATTCATTTATTCATTAGCAGCATAATACATGAGCAGATCTATGCATAAATCATAAACATCATGTAAACCATAGGAGAAACTAAACAAAGCATATAACCATGAGCAATAACATGTCAACATGCACACATAGAGACACCAAATGTAAGGTGGAAACCACAAGGGACAAAACCACAGTTGAATGTTCTACTCTCCTCTTCTTCTATTATCATCAAAATTCTCTTTTACATAGTCACTGGCCACCACCAATGTACAAGCCACCACTTGCCTATCATGCGAGCCACTACTCGCTCCAAGCCACAACCTGTATGAACTTTGCAGGCCACCACCTGCAAAGGCACTAGTTGTTGGAAGCCACCACTCCTAAGTGTTGGGCATGAAATCCCCCCAAGGCATGTTTTGGGGCTTAAAGCCCAAGTTTTGACCGAGTCTTTTTGTAAAAGCTTCGCGAATTGCGGGCACCGAGCGCGAAAGTATAAAAGGGTCACAGGGTTGTCCACCCTAGTTTTTGTAATGTAATGTCGGTTGGATAGACCTACCCATCGTCCACGAACCATGGGATTGTATAGATAGAGCGAGGCTCTAAGTGTAAAAGATAACCAATAACTAATAGAAAAAAGGCATGAGAAGTCTAAGTGATTGAGTCGAAGTGTGAAGTGTGTCTGTGGATCATAGAGTAGGATAAGGCTTTGCAACTGAGTGTGCAAAGGCCTAGTAGTCCGCAGCTGAGTGCGCAGGGCAGGTCGAGTCTGTAACCATTGGGAGAATCAATAAAGAGATAATGATAATGATAATTTTATTAATGTCCAACAAATGACCATAGTAGGTCAACGGGACTGTCGGTTACAATGATTACATTATGCAAGTCGGTGGACCAAACGATCCCCTAAACATTTCTTTAAAAGCAGGAAATACATCTAAAATGTAAATGAAGTAGCAACGATCTCTCAGCTTCAAAGCAGAGCGCTGTGATAAGGCAGAGATGAAAGAGAAGAAGAAGAGGAAGAAGAGAGGGGGTGGGGGGGGGGATCCCCTGACTATTCCCTACTCCTAACATCTGAGGTCGAGAGAAGAAAACTGAGGGAAGCTTGTCAAAGTCTGTTGTCTTGTAGATACACTGGGCTGTCGATGATGTCGCCTGGAAGTTCTACGACGCCTCCCTGGGGTGGAACTAATCCTGGGGCGTTGCTGCAGTCTGGTGGGTCGGCCCCTTCGGGACCGCACTAATCTGTTTTCGGTATCAGTGGGATGGTCCATGTTTCTTTTGGTGCCCCGTGCTGAGGGTAGTGCCCTAAAGAAGTTCGTCATCTTCTGCGTAGTGTCTGGTCTGGTAGGAGGCTGGAGAAAACGGGCCCGAAATCTGAAAGCCTCCTGGAGGTAAAGTGTTAGGCATCTCGGATCAACATATCTGAGAAAGCTGGACAAGGTCTGAGAAGACCTGAAGAGACAATGGAAACGGCCTCGGATCTCGTAGTATGCAGGGCACTCGAAGATGAAATGTGTTTCTGTTTCTATCTCCTGTAAATGACAGAGCTGGCAGATATTGTCTGCCCTATCGATATGGCGATCTGTTTCCACCCGGAGTCTGTGAGAACCGACTCTGAACTGCCCGAGGGGGATTCTAAGGGCATGCATCCAATGCTGGAGCATGTACTGAGGTCTGATGATGAGCCCATCCTTGATCTCCAGGCAGTGCTCCGCGTAGAAGGCCATTTTTGGGCGCAGCCCATTGGGAGGATTGATCCATGTAGTCTAAATGTATCGTCTGTAAATATCATCCTTAATGATTTTATTCAGCTCTTGCTGATTGGGAAGAAGATGGCCAGGAGCATTCAGAGAGTACTGAAAAGGAGGGAGGTGGTCAATATGAATTCCTGAGGCCTTCAGAATATCTGTCACCCCAGTGTACCAACATTTGGATCGGCCTGTCTGCATGCGGGCAATGTGCTTGAAGGAGCAATATGCTAAATACGGGTATCTGTCACGACCCTTTCTCGTGTCTGCCAATCCTTGGAGTCTGTGCAGGAGGGACGCTAACCTGAAAATTACCTCTAGACGGAAAGGCTGAGCCCCGAACTCAGCTAGAATGATGTGTTGGGGAACTATCTGCTTGCATCTGATGAAATGACGCAAAAGGAGGGTTTGGACACGTTCCACTGAAGCCCAATCTAGCTCTAGAAGAGAGGGACCCCAAATCTCTGAGCCATAAAGCACTGTGGGGCGAATCAAGGTGTCCACGATGCTCATTTTGGACGAGATGTCCTAGAAGTGGTGTCGGAAACACTGTCTCTCCAGAAGTGCTAGGGAGTTGTACCCTTTGTTGATCTGAGGTTGAAGGGTTGGTCGCAAGCTGAAGCGAGGTCCTGAAAACTGAACTCCCAGATATGTATAGGTGCTGACAATCTCGATCTCTTCCCCTTTAAATAGGAAGCAGAAATCTGACGATTTTTTGACTCCATTGAAGATAATCACTTTGGTCTCACCCAAGTTTACAGTTAGATGCCTCCCGTCACAAAAAACAGCAAGTGCATCTAACTGTCTCTGGAGGCCTTCTTGGGAGGAGGCAATGAGAGCAATATCGTCAGCAAAGAGGAGGATAAAAATCAGGACCTGGTGGAGAAGGCATCCATCTGTATCCTTGATATGCTCCCGGAGGAAGGACTCAAGCTCATCGATATATATCCCGAATAAAGTAGGTGAAAGGGGGCATCCTTGCTTGACTCCAATGGTGCTTCGGATGAAATTCGACAATCCTCCTACTGTACGGAGACGGCCAAGGATGGCCTCATAGAGACGCATGATGGCATTCAGGAGAGTCGAGGAAATACCAATCTCCCTTAGCCTCTGGAAAAGATCTTCCCTTGGAATTGAGTCAAAGACTCAAAGGCCTTCCGGAAATCTACGAAGCAACAATACACTTTAGAGGATCGATGCCTGGCCTCCTCGATCACTGCTCGAAGAGTGAGGATGTGGTCGATCGTCTGGTGGCCTGGACGAAAACCTGCTTGGCCCTTGGCCCTGAGTTGTCTCTGCTCAAGAAAGTGGGAGAGTTTCCTGTGAAGTACTGTGGCATATAACTTGGAGAATGTGTGCCCAACCATGATTGTTTTGTAATTGTTGGGATCAGAAGTAGGCCCTGACTTGTGGATCGGTTAGATAATGTGGTGTGACCAGCTATCCGGAAATCCATCTCGAACCACCTGGTTGAAAAGGTCCACCAGATATCCTACTAGAGGGTGAAGTCCGTGCTTGAAGAATTCTGCCTGAAAGCCTTCTTCGTCTGCTGCCTTGCTGCTATTCATCGTCCATATTGCCTCCTTGATATCTTTGTCGGAGAAGAGGTGGCAGGAGGTGGGGGGGGAAGTGACCCGAATCAGGGGCTGCCCAAGGATGTCATATAGCAGGGAGGTATGGGAGAACATAGAGGCAAGTTCAAGGTCGATAGGGCTAAGAGAGCGCCGGGAAAGGATGGTTCCCCAAAAATCTTTAGGGGAACGAAGGAGGAGAGTAGAAAGAACTTGTCTCCTATGAGCAATGAAGAGGCGCTTCTTGCGGCGGAGGAGGCGATGGTAGGCTGAGCAGGGATCAGGGTAAGTAGGTAAGGAGTCTTGGAAGGCGTGTCGAAGGTCTTGATGCATAGACTTACAATCTTGGTCATACCAGTTGTTCATAGGGCAATTTCCCGGTTTGCGGGTGGTGGTGATGGAATGGCTAGAGAAGGGGAAGGATTGGAGCACAGCTTTCTAGATTGTATGTGAGACACTGGTATTTGTCCTTGGCGGAGCTGAGGGAGGTGAACTGGGATTTCGATGGGAGAGTCTGTCTGAGGATAGAGGAGAAGAGATCAGGGTCACTTTCCTCAAATTGGAAGGTGGTTCTGGGAGGACTGTGGGGAAGAGTAGGAGGAGGATTCTAGAGGTCAAACTGCAGAGAGAATGAGAGGAGGGCGTGGTCTGCGAGGGGGATGGGGGTGACTGAGAAGTTTTTGATGTAAGGAAGGATATTCGGGTTGGCAATAGCATAGTCAACCACACTTGCCCCACCTCCAAATGGTCTGCAAGCGAAGAAGTGCGAGGATGGGAAACAAGGTAAACTGTTCACAATTACTAGCCCATGAGATTCTCCCAATTGAAACAGATATTTCCCATAGGTTGTGGTGGGTCCTAGATGATCCTCAGATGTCCGGTGCATGCCGACCATGATTGGGTCAATCCCCCGAGTGCAAAATATATCCTCTGTTCTATCATGCATAGGGATCTGGAGGTCTTTGGTCCGGGCGTTGAAGTCTCCTGTGAGAATGACATCTCCTACTGCTAAAAACCTGGTGATGTCAGAGTACAGGTCTGAAAAAGGGTCTCCGTATGAGCTATTGTGAATAGCGTAGGAAGACGAGATAGGTGGGAAGTATCAAACTGCGATATAAATGTCTCTCGGTAGTGATGTTCTGGCTCTGATCTGAATCCACATGAATCTGGCATACTCATCAGTCGCGACTACTGATACTCTGCTCCTGAGGCTATCACGGACGAGGCAAGCCACACCTCCTGAACCCCTGACACCCCCTGAGCTCCGTGTCTCCTGTCTGCAAGCTGCTATCCACTGGTATCCTGTGATGTCTGGGAGAGGCTGGTTTGGGCTCGCATGAGTCTCGGTAACCAGGAGGATGTCCGCTGAGCTAAGGGCTTCATAAAGTAGGCCTGGTGAGGACTAGAAGGAGCCATTACCATTCCAGCAGTGAACCGAGAGACCCGTGCCCTGCCTCCCGTCCGTTCGGACCCGTCATTTGGAATTACATGAGCGGGGTGCCCATCCTGGGGGGAAGGTTTCCCGAATAACTGCTCGAAGATTTCTAATCATGGCCCATTTCCCTGCTTGTCTTGCTGCTGCAACCTGTTCCCTGGCTTGTTTCAGTTCAGCTACTTGAGCTCTTGTGAGGTCTTCATCTAAAAATACTTTATTTGGAAGGGAGAATAGCTTTCGCTTGTCTCAGAGCTCTCGAAGTCTGTCTGAGAAGTCACGAAATCTGAGGAAGAGAGTAGAGTCCTGCCCTAACCAGGCTTTGTCCAAGGTTATGTCTGGTATGTCTAGAGTGTCGCACAGAAACCTGTTCCCCAGGTCCATTGGATCCGGTGGAGAGGGAGGTGTAGGGAGTCCTCTTACTTTAAGATTTAGTTCTCTTGCTCTTCGGGTTCTTTCTTCCACAAGCTTTGCCTGTACTACTTCCTCCACCACTATGAGCGGAGGAGCCTTGTCTTTTCCTTTGACCACCTGTGCCCATGCGCTGATGTGCGAGTCTGTCTCCTGTTTAAGGGACACTTGTTGGGACCTGATTTCCTCCTGTTTGTTTTTAAGATCTCTGATCTCTGCCTGTAAGTTCTCGTCGGATTGTTGTCCTGCATTTTGTTCTCGGTACTCCTGCAATGTTTTTTTGATAAATACATTGTCTTCCTCTATCAATAGGAGTTTATATGATAAAATGCTGATGTCGGCTCGCAGTCCGCGATTCTCCGCCTCCAGGTGTTCCATTTTCCTCATGATTTGCTTAATTTGGGATGTCCAAAAAGCGAAATCTGTCTCTAACGCAATATCGGTGGGGCTGTAAACATTTTGCTCTTTGTTGTGGCACTGCCGTAAGTACTTCAGTGGGCCTTTGTTGTTGAAATCTGGCTTTTTAGCTTCCCCGGGGTCCTTTTTGTGTTGCTGCTCTGTCATGGCAGCCTGCACTTTACAATGGCACCCCGCTGCACCCAATACAAAATCGTAAAACCGGGATAGTGGGCGGGCTGTTAACGGGACTATGGAGCACGGGTGAGCAGGCAGACGATTGCGGGAGCCAGCAAACGGGTTAGCAGGCAGACGGCTGCGGGTAGAGCAGAGGTGGCTGCGGGGAGAGCAAACGGGACGGGGGAGAGCGCAGACGGCTGTGGGAGAGCTGAGATGGCTGCTGGGAGAGACGGCTGCGAGGAGAGCAAACAGGACGGGGAAGGGTTACGGGACGAGGGAGAGCACAGACGGCAGAGCCGAGATGGCTGCGGGGAGAGGCGACTGCGGGGGAGAGTGTAGACAGCTGCGGAAAATATTATTAAAAGGAGAAGGAGACTCAAGAGGAGACGTGTGAAGAATGATTAGTGAATTGTCAAGAGTTCCAGTAGCTTACTGTGAAAGGGGGAAACCCTTGTTATTTCCTAGTGTCGGTGTTGAGATATACACCATAACTGGTGGTGGTCAATTTCAGTGGTTGTAAAGCCACCCTAGTTGATCATTGATTTTGCGGGGGATCACTCATACGAGTAGGAGGATGCACATCCATCAGAGGAGAGGTTGGTTTATTTCCCATCCAGGAGATCGAGTTCATTGTGTTTGTAGAAGCCAAGTTGCCATCGCAGGGAGTGAATTGTTTAGTGTAAGAGTGATGAAATAATTGAGGGTTGAAGTCCGAATTTGCTTAGTGTGAATTGCCTATCCAGGGGAACAAATAACTAGAGCTCAAATTAATTGATGTTGTTGAGGACGAGATTATTGTAGGAGGTTGAGTTTCATATTATCCGAGAATAAATTTGGTACTCCAGGTGACTGAATTAATCAAATATACAGAGACAAAATATCATTCTTACCAGGGTTATAGAGGGCCGAATTATTCACACAATTTGGAGGACGAATAGGCATTTTGTGAAGGGGTTGAGATACACTAGGAGGCCAAATCGCTATTGCTCCAGGTTGAAATTTGCACCAACAGAGCAGTTGATTTTCTGTGTTTTTCTAAGGCTGAACTTAACGGGCCGAGTTGTTTTTGTTGGAGGTTCAAGTTGCAGTGACAAGGAGGGATGCATTGCATGGTTGAAATTCTCAGTGAAGGGTCGAGTTGACACAACATTTAGGGGTAAGCAATTTTGAAGTATATCCACCACGTTTTATCCCCAAAGTTTATGTAAATTTCTTTTAGTTAATTCCATTGATAAATTATTGTCGGAATTGGGACATTCCATCTAATTTCTAGGTTTTTCACTTTGTAAATTTTATTTAATATGCTAGTAATTTCCATTGTGCAAAATCATGCAATTTGCTATGGTGTTTTTGGAAAATAAATTCGTGGTATAATTTTCTGAAGCAAATTCCCCAAATTATAGTAAAAAATACTAAGGGATATTACATAGGGGAGATAGGCGGAGAAGTTGTGGCCAAGGGGCCCGCGTGATAAAAGTTGATGGCTAGCAAGGATGCATCGAGTAGTGAATCGAGGGGTTGACGTGAAGTTGGGAGTTGTTGGGCCGTAGGGGGCCATAGAGAAGAGGATGTTGATTGCTAGCCAACCGTTCAAGAGATCAGTTGCAAGTTTTGTTAGGTGGCGATGGGTCAGCTCAGGGTAGCAACGATGTTGAGAGGTTGTAGTAGCCAATACAAGAACGATCGTTGATGAGTAGCACGACACAGGGACTGGGCGTAGTGTAGACTGTGAAAATTGCTAGATAGACATCCAACTGCGGTGATTGATATTATTTCTTCTACTTATTGATTCAGAAATAAGTTATTCACAGTGTTTCTACGGCAAATATTGAAATAAATTCTACTGCAGTCTTCACAATTAAAATATTGCGGAAAATAAATGCAAGGAAAAATACTAGCACAAGTACAATCACATTGACAGTTATTTTTGGACAATTGTCCCCAGAAAAACCCAATGCGGGAAAACCGGTGTAGCAGATGAGGGTTTCTTTATTAATCTTTAGCAAAAATCTCATGTAGAACATACAACCAACAAAATAGAATATAAATCTTTGTGAGAAATTTACTGACAATTCTCTCACACTTTTCGACGAGATTCTGATCCAGGAGAGGACTCGCTACCCCCTCCGCTTCTCACTACGTCAGCTTCTGTGTGAGGACTGCGTATTCCCAGCACCAGCCTCTACGCTGTCCCTCTATGTCACAACTTCTGCACTATCCCTTCTCTGCTTTGCGTCTTCTGCTCTTTCACTCCCGACTGATGCTGCTACCCTCTCTCTCCTCCTCACTTGCAACTCTCCCTCTGAATCGATTTCCTTTTGTCGAACTTCGACCAGTGAGAAAATCAATTTTACTCGGGTCATTGAGTATTTGCCTGGTGTGTTTTCCAAATGCCGATCAAAGTCCTTATAATCCTCCAGTTGAGAACCAACGGCCCAGATTAGATTCTAATCAATGGCTCAGATCATTTGGACTCGATCTCCATCTTCTTCTAGAAGTTTCACCCACAGTTTAGATTAATACCCTTTAATTATTTCAATTCCCTAAGTTTAGACATTAGGCCTCCATTAAAAATAATTAATCATTTTAATAAAACTGTCTCCGTGTGGAATTTCCCAAAATGACTTCTGGTTATTGTAGAATACATGTGTCTAGGCTTAGAGCGAATTTGATGCTACCAGAAATCAACACTCCCTGTTGACTCTGCCACTACCAGCACTGCATCTGTACTGCAACTTTCTGCTACGGCAACTGAGAAACCATCTGTTTCTATTACTAAGATGGATTCTCTACCATATCCATCTGTTCCCTGAATTGGACGAACTTAGCTCTTCCTAGAGCTTTTGTGAGAACTTTTGCTACCTAATTTCCTATGGAGACATACTGCAACTGTACTGCCCCACGCTGAACATAGTCTCTGATAAAGTGGCATCTGATATCAATGTGTTTTGGCTGACCATGAAATACTGGATTTTCAGGGAGTTTAATACAACTCTGATTATCATAGACAACACTGGTCGCCTCCAATTTTTTCCTGAACAGACTCACAAGAAGTTTTATAAGCCATATATATTTGCACGTAGCTGTGCTCGCTGCCATATATTTTGCTTTTGCTGAGCTTAGAGCTACAGACTTCTGCTTTTTGCTGCACCAAGATATCATTCCTAATCCAACACTGAAGTGATACCTGAAGGTACTTTTCCGGTCTACTAAACTACCTGCCCAATCTACATCTGTGAATCCATTCAATTTGACGTTATCTTCTCGGGTGTATTTCAACCCATATCTGACTGTTCCATGCACATATCTAAGAATGTGCTTAGCTGCTGCCCAATACACCCTTTTCGGTTCCACCATGAACGGACTAAGGGTGTTGACAACAAAGCAAATGTTTGACCTAGTGTTGACCAGTTACATGAGTGACCCAATGAGTTGTCTATACATGGTGGGGTCCACCTCCTTGTCTCCTGATGCATCTATTTTCTTCCAGTTGGTGATCATGGGCGTAGCCATGGGCTGACAATCCTGCATTCAGAAGCTCTTCAGAATCTCTGTAGCATATCTTCTTTGTTCAAGGAAGATTTCCCCATCCTTTTGCCATACTTCCAACTCTAGAAAATAATGCATCAACCCCATATCCTTCATGTCGAATTCTGCTTCAAGATTCTTTTTGCATTGCTTTATGAGCCTATATGACCCTGTTAGAAACAAGTCATCCACATATAATACCAGGATAAGTGGCTCATTCCCCACCATTAGATAGTAGAGATTAGGATCAGCATCACTCTTGACGAATCCCAATTGCTCGAAGTAACTATCAATCTGACCATACCATGCTCTCAGTGCTTGCTTGAGCCCATACAACGCTTTCTTTAACCTACATATATGAGTTCTCTTCTCATTAGTTTCGAAGCCTTCGGGTTGTTCTATATATGCCTCTTCTTTTATCACCCCGTTCAAGAATGCTTTCTTGACATCCACCTGGTGAATCTCCCACCCCATTTGAGCTCCTAGGGGTATAACAGATCTGATAGAGGTATATCTGCCTATTGGGGCGAAGGTCTCTTCATAGTCTATTCCTTCTTTTTGTGCGTACCCTTTTGCTATGAACCTAGCCTTGTACTTCTCTATACTGCATCTGCAACATACTTGATCTTGTAGATCCATCTTGATCCTACAACCGATCTATCCTTTGGCCTAGGTACCACTTCTCAGACATCATTCGTCATGATAGAACTATACTCTTCTACCATGGCATCCACCCATACTTGGTGTTGTACGACTTCCTGAAAGCTAGAGGGTTCTTCAACCTATGCTACCAAGGCTTGGTACCTTTCAGGCTGTCTATGTTGCCTTTTCTCGGTTCTAGGAGCTTCGACAAACTTCTCTACATCCCCCAATATCTGTCGTACTTCTCTACTATTTCTGCCACTGGTGGTGGGAGGCTCGATCAAATCCCCCTCTTGTTCTTGCCGTTCCACTTGCTGAGAACTACTTGGATTTCCTTCTTTTGAGGAAATACTAGTACTAGTCATTGTGCTAGTTCCAGGTGTCTGTCCTCTTGCTTGTCGTTCTTGCTGCCCTTGTTGCTGCTAGACTAAAGGAATATCTATTGACCGATCTTCTGCTGGCATCTCTCAGGATTACTTGAAAGCTCTATCCTCCATGAACTTCACATCCCGTCTTACTACAGTATTCCTGCTGCTAGGAATGTAGATCCTATATGTCTTTGAGCTCTCGCTATATCCTACGAGGTACCCCTTTTCTACAGTCTAATTCAGTTTACTACGCTTCTCATCTGGAATGTGACAATATGCCAGACTTCCGAATATTGTGAGATGATTGACTTCCGGCTTCTTCCCTGTGAAAACACCTTCGAGCATTTTCTTCCCCAAAACTCTGTGAGGAGTTCTATTTTGGATATACACCGCTGTGTTGCAAGCTTCTGCCCATAAGAATCGAGGCAAATCCTGATCATACAACATAGCCTTTGCCACCCCAACAATGGTTCTATTCTTATGCTCTGCTACTCCATTCTGCTTCGGATTTTATGGCGCTGTCCATTCTCTTTTGATGCCCTCTTTTGCGTAGAAATATGTGAAGTCTTTGTCCGTATATTCTCCACCATTATCTGAACGCAATACCTTTATCTTTTTCCATGTCATGTTCTCAACGAGAGCCTTAAACTCTCTGAACCAATTAAAGGCCTCATCCTTGGTCTTTAAGAAATAGATCTAGGTTTTCCTAGAGTGAGCATCAATAAAGGTGACAAAGTATTTGCCACCACTAAGAGCTCTCATGGACATTGGACAATAGATATCTGAGTGTATTAATCCCAATACACCCTTTGCTCTATTTTTACTATTGGAAAAAGCTGCTTTAGCGTACTTCCCTAGTACGCATCCTCTGCATATATCATCATGCTCAGTACTAAGATTTGGAACACCTGTAATAGTCTCTCTGAGTATCCTCAGTGCTCCATGGTGTAAGTGTCCCATTCGCTTGTGCCATAGCTCATTCAACCATTATCCTAGGATGGGAGCCCAAGTAGGATAAAGCACATGTAACTTATGTTTTAAAGTTACTTTATGTGTTCTCACCCATTATAAAAAGTAAGTCACTTATAATTTTAAAGTCTCTTTATCTTTTATTTAAGTTACAATTTAGTGGGTAGTTCATAAAGTACCATTGTAAAAGTGACTTTCACTTATTTATAAAGGTGGGTCACATAATTTTTTTTTTTTTGAAGTGAGCAATTAGATTAAGTTTAGAAGGGGTGGGGGTTTAAATATAACATTATCATTCACTTCTGCACATTCATGCACTTCGTCAGCATCTTAAACAACTTTTCTTCAAAAAGCCATAACTTCTTCATCCAAAAACTGTTTTCAGAGCCGTTTTTTCTGAATCGGCCTAATTTTTCGAGATCTTTCCATTGGAACACTTAATTTCAACATCTACAGCTTTAATTTTTGTTAAAATGGAAAGTCCATGCCAAGTTATTCTTGACAGCATCAACTACTTCCAATAGTGGTCCTACATTGTGGATTTACCTAGAAGTAAAGGTCTTTACAGAATAGCCTTAGGCCAAGAAACTAAACCTAAAGATGAAGATAAGGTAGCCAAATGGGAAAATAGGCAAGATCAAGCACGTGGGTTGATAGGGATGTCTATTTCTCCATACCTTAGATTCCATATCGCAGAACTTGATACCCCTAATGAAGCAATGAAATAGCTCACTAAAGTTTTTGGAATTAAAAATGAAATTAGTGCCCATCAAGTCGACAATGAGTTGCTTACGTGGGACGCCAATAATTTTTCTTCCATTGAAGATTTTTTGTCCAAGTTCAAGACCCGTAGACTTCTCTTGGAAGGTGTTAAGGTTAAGAAAGAAGATGGTAGCCTTATCTATTCCATTCTTACTAAGTTGGGACCAACTTACTTTGTGTTTGTTTCCACCTTCCATTCTACTAGAGAAGCCTTTATTTCTCAAGGACAAGACTACAAGTCCCCCTCTTTTGATGCCTTTTGTGATTCTTTAATAAGAGAACAAGAAAAACTCTTACATCTTGGTCCTCTTAATCTTGGAAACTCTTCTAAGAAAGCCTTAACTGCTCAGCAACAACCAAATTCAAAGAATCCTAAGAAGCAATATCCTAAAAAGAATGGTCTTAAACCAAACAAGGGTCCTAAGCAATTTCAGTCTCAAAATGAAAAATCAATTCAACAAAATGATAAGGCAAATAAAAACAAAGGGAAGAACACTAATAGACATTGGCACTTTTGTAATCGAGATGGCCACTTAGAATCCAAATGCTTCAAGAAGATGGAAGCCTTGGAAGCAGCAATGAAAAAGCATAACATCCATTTGGAACACTCTTCAACTTCAACTTCATCTTCAGGAATAACACTTTTTGCATGTGGTTGTCAAGCATTTCGGTCTGGTTATGCACTAAATTGTATCTTTTTATTCTCATTCTCATGAGTGGCTCATTGATTCTGGAGCTTCTTATCACATGGCAAAAAACAAAGCCATATTTTCTTCTTTAAATGATTGTAACACCAAAAATATATATGTTGGTGATGATAGATCTCTTAGTGTTGTAGGGATTGGAGCTGTTCATCTAGACAATGGTCAATTTAATGATGTATTATGGGCTCCAACCTTATCCTGCAACCTTCTATCTGTATATCAGATAACTCATTCAGGTGAAGGTAAAACCGTTGAATTTTCACCTCACGATGTTGTAATCAAGGACCTAAGAAATCTTAAATAGATTTTAGGTACTGGCATTTTTGATTATTTTACAAGGTTGTATAAGTTTAACAACTTTGGGTTATCAACTCTTCCCTCGGTATTTGTTGCTTATAATGATGAAGTGAGCAAACTTTGGCATGAGCGATGTCGTCACTTAAACTATCGTTCCCTTCAAAATCTATGTAAAGAAAATATGGTGACATGTCTTCCTATGGTATCTTGTAGAGATGGTGTTTGTTCTGGATGTGTCCTCAGAAAACATCATCGAGATAGTTTTGAAAAACCTGCCTCTTGGCACGCCTCAACCCCTTTACAGCTTGTGGATAGTGATTTATGTGGTCCACTTCCAGTTGTTTCATTCTTTGGCTACAAGCATTTCTTAAATTTCATTGATGATTTCTCTAGACGCACTTGGGTATACTTTTTAAAACTCAAGAGTGAAGTATTTAACATGTTCTTGGCCTTTAAGGCCTTTGTTGAAAAACAATCTTGACATCAAATTCTTAAGCTAAGATATGATAATGGCGGAGAATATGTTAACAACAAATTCATCAACTTTTGCACTGAGCATGGAATTCAAATGCAGCATATTGTTCCATATACTCTACAACAAATGGTGTAGCTGAAAGGAAGAATCGCACCTTAAAGGAACTGGCTAATTGTATGCTTGAATCTAAAGGACTTAGTCTTAATTTTTGGGCAGAAGCAATTAACTGTGCCAATTATATAGTAAATCACACTCCTACTAAGGTTTTAAAGAATATCACTCTAGAAGAAGCATGGAGCTCAATTAAACCAGATGTAAGTCACTTTCGTGCTTTTGGAAGTGAAGAATGGGCCCATATTCTTGATGAGAAACACAAAGCTTTAGAACCAAAGAGTGAAATGTATTTTTGTTGGATATTCTTAAGATGTCAAAGGATATAGACTTTTTTCACCAAAGTCCAAAAATGTTATCATTAGAAGAGATGTAAAGTTTGCTGAAAATATATCGGCCTACGAGCCTAGTTCGGCGGATGTGCCACCTCTCTCTATCCCTTCTACTTTTGAAAATATTTCTTCTTCAGATGATGAGAACGAGGATGACAATCCTCCCCCACCTTCTCAGGATCCTCCTTCAGCGCGTCAGCTTCCAAAATGGGTCCGTGCTACTCGGGATGCAGCAGGTGCTCTTGCAGGTGATCCTACAGATCAACGACGTACACGTTCTCAGTTTGGTAGAGCCTCTTCTTTATTGGCTCAAGCTTCACCAAATTGTGATCTTGACACCTTTGTGGAAGCTTCAGGCCATCCAAATTGGGACGCAGTTATGAATGAAGAATATCGTTCATTATTGGCAAATGATACATGGGATCTTGTTCCTCTTCCAAAGGGACGAAGACTTGTTAGATGCAAATGGGTTTACAAAACCAAGTTTGGACCAGATGGAAAAGTTGATAAACATAAAGCTCTTCTTGTTGCTAAGGTTTTTTCACAAGTTGAAGGCATTGAACATACTGAAACCTTCTCCCCTGTTGCAAAAATAAACTCTACCCGCCTTGTTCTTTCCCTTGCTGCCTCTTTCAAAGGGAAGTCCATCAGATGGATGTTAAATCCACCTTCTTGCACGGGGACTTGCATGAAGAAATCTATATGGAACAACCTCCTGGATTTATACAAACAGACTCCACCCTTGTATGTCGGCTTAAGAAATCCCTTTATGGTCTCAAGTAAGCCCCTCGGGCTTGGTATGCCAAAATGGATAGCTTTCTTTTAGATACTGGCAATACTGTCTACACCAAGAAAGTGGGTAAGTATCTTATCATTTTTTTCTTTATGTTGATGATCTTATCCTCACTAGTAGTGATCCCAACCTTATAAACCATGTGAAGTCCAGCCTTAAAAAGAAGTTTGAAATGACAGACTTAGGACACTTGCATTATTTTGTTAGTCTTCAAGTCTTGCTAAACAAGGAAGGTATTTCCCTTTCCTAGTCCAAGTATGCCTGTGATCTTCTACGCCATTTTCACATGTAAGACTATAAGCCAGCCCTTCTCCCTTTCAATCTTGGGCCAAACTTTCAGTCGCTTATACTTCCCCTGAAGTTGATGCTACCTTATACCGTTAGCTTGTAGGAAAACTTTTGTATCTTACCCATACTCATCTTGACCTTTCCTTCGGTGTTGGCATTATTGCTCGGTTTATGCAAAACCCACATGAAAGTCATTGGAAAGTAGCTAAAAGAATACTTCGTTATGTTCGAGTTACAATTCCGTTTGGGATTTCATTATAGTGCAGAAGCATCTCCTCTATTGGTTGGTTTCACTGATTCTGATTGTGCTGGTGACCCTGATGATCGGAAGTCTACTGCAGGTTATGTCTTCACTCTTGGTTCTAGACTTATTACATGGGCCTGCAAGAAACAAAGTGCCATTTCTCTTTCTTCAGTAGAAGCAGAGTATCGTGGCACCATAGAAGCTAGTAAGGAAGCCCTATGGTTTCATCAGATCCTGTCAGAGTTTGCCTTTCAGCAACAATATCCGACTACACTTTGGTATGATAATCAAAGTGGCATTCAACTATGCAAAGATCCTGTCCAACATCAGTGCAACAAACACATTGAACTACACATGCACTTTATTAGAAAGCTCATTCATGACCATGTTCTTGAAGTGCAATATTGTTCAACCGATGATCAAGTTGCAGACATCTTTACAAAGGTTCTCACAGAAGCGAAGTTTACTAAACTTCGATTTATGGTTGGAGTTCAGGAAGTTGTCACTAAGGGGGGATAGGCTCTAATGCCTCCTCCCTTCTCCTGTTGTGTCATATTTGTACATCCTTCAATCCTATCCCAAGTTGTTCTTAAGGGGGGATGTTAGGATATTCCGATACATAGGAAATAATTGTTGAATTGAGGCTTCTTTGATCCATAACAGTTATAAGAAGGGTTTCGGCGTAAATCACATGTAGAAAACATTTGTCGACGCGTTTCGAACCAACTAGTGTGGTTCATCGTCAGGACAAGTTGAAGAGTCAGATCATGGTTGCATATTACACTTGTCCTGACGATGAACCACACTGGTTGGTTCGAAACGCATCGACAAATGTTTTCTACATGTGATTTATGCCGAAACCCTTCTTATAACATAGGAAATAGTTAAGTATAACTTGGTCTAGTGTAGGGTTAGGTAAAGTGTGTTTCTTTACTATGTACTTTTGTAACTTACAATCCGACGGTCACGATATATTCTAGACATGAAGTGATCTGACGGTTCATTCTCTCCTCAGTATTACTGACACTTGATCCATGGCTTAACACCCGTTTGGTTCATGATCTCTATTTAAAGAGCATGGAGGGTCATTTGTAGGGTGACCGTTCATGAGAGAAGCTTATGTAAATTTTCTTTCTTTTATTAATAAATTGCTTGAAGTGGCTGCGTTGGCTCAGGCTGTGGACTGTTTCCCTCTTTGAGGGTTTTAACCACGTCAAGAATATTGGTGTATTGATCTGTGATCTGTTTGTGAGCGGTGTCCTTTGGTGTTCTATCTGAGGAACTTACTCTGTAAATTCGTATACCTTCACAATTTAAATACTGCGGAAAATAAATGCAAGGAAAAATACTAGCACAAGTACAATCACAATGACACTATTATTTTTGGACAATTGTCCCCAGAAAAACCCAATGCAGGAAAACCGGTGCAGCAGATGAGGGTTTCTTTATTAATCTTCAACAAAAATCTTATGTACAAGATACAACCAATAGAATAGAATAGAAATCTCAGTGAGAAATTTACTGACAGTTCTCTCACACTTCCCGGCGAGATTCTGATCTTGGAGAAGACCTACTGCCTCCTCTGCTTCTCACTGCATGAGCTTTTGTGCAGTCCCTGCGTCAGCCACTACGCTGTCCCTTTGCGTCACAACTTTTGCGCTGTCCCTTCTTTGCTCTGTGTCTTCTACTCTTGCACTCCCGGCTGATGCTGCTACCCTCTCTCTCCTCCTCACTTGCAACTCTCCCTCTGAATTGATTTCTTCTTGCCGAACTTCGACCAGTGAGAAAATCGATTTTACAAGGATAACTGAGTATCTGCCTGGTGTGTTTTCCTAATGGCCATCGAAGTCCTTATAATTTTCCAGTTGAGAACCAACGACCCAGATTAGATTCTAATCAATGGCTCAAATCATTTGGACTCGATCTTCGTCTTCTTCTAGAAGTTTCACCCATAGTTTAGATTAATACACTTTAATTATTTTAATTTCCTAAGTTTAGACTTAGGCCTCGATTAAAAATAATTAATTATTTTAATAAAATTGTCTTTGGGTGGAATTTCCCAAAACGATTTCTAGGCATTGTGGAATACATGTGTCCAAGCCTCCCTGCAAATTTTGAGGCTTAGAGCACATCCGATGCTACGAAAAATCGACATAGACAGGACGTGCAATTGGTGCCAGAACTCAGGGGAGTTTTCTCTTAGTCTCGATGATTGAGAAGAAAGCGTTTTGGTATAACATTCTAGGATGGAAGGCACTGATCACACCTAAGGGATCTAGCTTAGACAATAGCCATGTTGTTGGAGTTAGAGAGAGCAATCCATTTAGGCTAAAGAGATAGACTATTCGAGCAATGACAGAAAGTAGAGTTGTGACAAAGAACAAGGGGTTGTTAGCTCCGATGGTTGAGCAACTTAGAGGGAGTCAACCTTTAGGTTTAGGAGAGGAGTAGTCAGTGCACTCTTCTTGATCTGTCAGGATGTTCTCTAGTACGTGATGACCTTATAGGATGTTCAGCAGCAGGAGGCTTCTAGGAAGTTCATAGGGAGCGGGTCTTCGAGGATGATGGTAGGGAAGTCTTCCAGTTTAGAGGGAGTAGCCATGGTAGCCGATGTAGGTCTAGGATTGAAACTGGTCCTAGGTGGCAAAAGTACCTTCCTCTCTAAGGGGGAGTGTTGCTGTTTGTAGCTCAAGCAAGTACTTTTGCACATGCTTGAGTGTCTAGGTGTGCATAAGTCGCCCACAAGATCTCCTTAGGATATTTGCCCGAAGTTGAGGAAGTTGCTTTGTATTATGTTGGCTCATTGAGCTGAAGTAAACTTAAGAAAAGTAAAGTAATTTACTTTAGTGATTTTGTTTTAATCTCAACCATTGATCTCAAGTGAGGCGAGATCTAATCTCGGCTATTAATCACTTTAAAATTAGGGTTAAGGTTAGGGATTTAGCTGAATGTAAAATTATAAAAGCAAGGCTAAGGAGAAGAGAAAGACACGACAACACAAAACTGAGAGAGGCATCTCAGTAAGTAGTGAGCTAGGCCTGAGGGAGTGCAAAGAGGCTGGAGATCCAGATTTGTAGAGAAGTTCGAGCGCCGATCTAGGGCAAAGTTCGAGCGTCGATCTAGGGCAAATCTGCTAGATCAGATCCAGGTTTATTTTGTATTTTGTAATTTCCTCACTTGGGCCATTATCCTAGGATGGGAGCCCAAGTAGGTTTTGAATCGTTGTTAATGATGAACTATTTTGATTGGGTAGAATTTGTTTGTGTCATTTGACGAGTTTGGTTGTTATATTTCTCCTTCGGCTGAATGTTAAGAACTTAGTCGTGCTTTTATTTAGTAGATTTGTAATTTGCTTGGTCAATAAAGTGCCGAGTGCTAGGTTTAGAGGAAATCTAAAAATTGAGCTTTGATGATACTCTGATTATTTTCCATCAAGCAAACAGGGAGAAATCTATTGTTTTCATTTCCCGATGGTTCATCTCATGAGAAACATGTTGAATTTTCTACAATAATGCACAATAGAAACTGATCTTCTGTTCTGATAATTACTTTCCAATGATTTCCAATCAAGTTATGTCACATATATCATTAAGCAACTATACACAGAAAATCTCAACAGTAGTGCAATGAAAAACAATAGGATCATAAAGAGACAACCATGCACAATAGAGACAACAAATTTACCATGGGAAAATCCAACCTTGGGAAAAACCTAATGACTTTATATCTAAGGAGAAAATGTTCTTCAACAATATTCACAATTCCAAGACAATTCTAGAAATATGTGCCACAAATCCAAGATACCAGTCAAACCTAGTAAAATATCAGCTAGTCAATTGCGGTCAAACCTCCAAAAAATTGGAGAAATTAGTGTTGGTGAACAGTCTAAAATTTTGGCCCTTGGTCAGCTTGGCATTGTGGCCAAAGGGTTTGTGGTCAATTGTGGTCAAATTCTTCTTCTTATGTGGTCAAACTTGCCCCTTTCTTTACTGGCAATTCCAGTCAAATTCTTGGTCAAACAATATATTCTCAGTCAAACAAAACATGTCAAATTTGGTCAAATGGCAGCTTCTTTATCTCGAACAACTTTCAGATTTCCTTCTCTTGACTTCGCATGCGTGGATTGGAAAATAGAAGAATACGTGTGATTCAAATTGGTCCAAATGAGGAGGTCAACTTGCTTTTTTATATTTGTCAAATTGGTGACTTTTTGACCAAAAGTCACAACCCTTCATCGTGGGGCTGACTTGACCATTTGGGGCCTACATGAAGCCCAAAAATACATAATCTCTATGTTGCATGAGTTTCTGGAACGTGGGAACATTGGGAACTTGGGTAACCGCTGTCGAGAATGGCTATAGGTTTCCCCAAAATTTATAGGAAATGGCTAATCAGGTGTGGTAATATAATATAATTAAAAAAAATATTTTTTTGAATTATATAATTTATATAATAAGCAAAATTAATATTGAATCAAATATTCAAATATTAAAATCAATTTAAATATATAAATAATAAATATATAATCTCTCTTATATATAAAATATATTCTTTGGGTGTCTCTCTCCCTGAGTCTCTCCCTTTTATATATATAAAATATTAAAATGTCAAGTTCATTATGACACATGACGAGTGTTTGAAACAATCTAGCTTAAAAATAAAAAGGAACAGTTTTACATATGTTTCTCTAGTTATTCTAAAGAGAAAAAGTAAATCAATTCTAATGTTTAAGCATTGACTGCCACATACAATATGCACACACAATCTTCTGCGATATATATATAGAAACAACAAAAGAAATACTCATCAGCGTGACATCCCATATATCGCCCTTACATCGAGGTGCCACACGCTTCCTTAAACCATGGTCCCATCAAGAGATTGCTCTAGTTTCTCAATTAAGGATATCGGTGTTAAGGATGTCTTGCCCTTTCTTCTTATGAAGGTCTCAACTTAGGCTCATGTTTTGTGGGTAGTTCAACATATTTTTGTACAGAATTTGTATTCCCCAACCCTAGGGAACGCCGAAACTCAAAAAAAAATAGTCTTCAAAGCTCCTGGAACTTTCTCAAGCTCCCATTGCAGCGCCCGCTGGAAAGGGAACGTTCCCATACAGTTCCAAAGCTCCCGGGATCTTAGGAACTTTGGAACGGGTTTCCCAACTCTTAGGAGCGGTTCCCGTGTAACAGAGCATAATTTTAATTTTTCATTTCCATAGTTTTTCTTGGCAAACTTGGGGCCTTTCGGCATGCGAGAATACTTCTTGAAGCTACACAAAAATCAATAGTCCCTCTGTTAGAAAATCAGAAAGGCAGAAATATTTTCTTATATAGATAATTACTTGTGATTCTTTTATCTTTTAGTTCATTAAGCAATTACTAAAACAATAGCACAAGGACAACAAATGTAGGTGGACAGCTAGGGCAAAACCCAGTCAACAATTCTTCCTTCAATAGTTTCTCGAGATAATCCAAGACTCTTGACCTAGACAAAGACTTCCTCCACACTAAGTCAGCCCTCAATTCTTCTTGCAAATGATAACCCTTCAATAGCAACTTCGACCTAGCAGCATCAACTTGCAGTAGCAGCTTCAACCAACAGTTGGCAACAACAGTAGCAACAACAACTTCGACTAGACAAAGAAAACTTCGATCACACTAGATACTCCTCTAAAGTGAGAGATAGATGGCCCAAAATTTTCACACTCTTTTCCAGTCTCTTTCAAGCTCTTCTTCAACTTCGCACTTCCCAACTTCTTCCTTCTGGATATCAAACTTATGAGAGAGAGTGAATTGCTCCAAATGAATTGGACTTGGCTTGTATATGTAGTCTTCCAGCGAGGTTGAATTGTCCTTGAAGCTGACTTAATCTCTTTGAGGCCGACTTGGCGTGGAGGTGACAAATAGCATATTTGACTCAATATTAATTCTTTTTACTTGATTCAAAAGCCCAAGAAGGGTCTCTTTTAATGGACAATGACTCTAATGACTTAGAATAAATCCTAGAAGTCCTCAATGGGGACTTTGACCTAAAACAAAATGATACAAGCATGAAATCCATGCTTTAATAAGTCATCATAATAATAATAAAAATATTTTTTTCATTCTTTTGATAAACACATTTCATTGTGACTCAAATAGATTTATGAAGACCGAACCTAGTTACATATTTCAACACTCCCTCTTAATTAGGGAGGTATTCATAAGTACAAGTACAAGGAAGATCTTAAAACACATGAACCATGAATAATTTAGGCACTACAATGCCATGGACTAGATCCCTGGCTAGGGAAATCTATCCAAGGTCCTCCAACAATCTAGGCACTCACGATGCCATGGACTAGATTCTTAACTAGAGCAATCTATTCAAGTGGGACTAAAGCTTTCAACCTCTCTAGGTACCATTAGGCTTACTTGCTAACCATCAACCCATGGATCTAGGTGCGTATTCAAGGTCAGAGCTCCATGACAAACGCCACCCTCCCTACTTCGGGAACTAGACATCTACACAAAGTGTTGGACAGATATCCTCTGAGGCAATGTGTCTCACACACAAAGCCTCAACTTTCCTAATTATTCCAATCGGTAAGGAATCCTCTCCGATCAAACAAATCAGTAACAAATCTCTCTTGTGTAACAAACATGTTATCAAACCTTTGAGAGATTTACCTGTACAAACACAACCCCAATCAACAACAAAATTTCAAAAGTACATATGTAAAGACAAACCTTTGGGTATTCCAGACAACTGATGTTGCTTCTTAATTTATCATAGTAGGATTTTCATACAAATCTTGACAGAAGATTCCTTAATCTTACATTTTCCTTTCCTATTTCACATGCAACAACATATTCTAGTATCTACTATCAGATCCGACTTTCCTTATTTCAGTAACCCCTCAAAATAAATTCTCCAATTTCTTCTTTCAAGGTGTTCATTATGACTATGATATGACCTCCCTCTCTACTAGGGAGATTCCTTTCATCCAAGCTCCCTTTCAACTTAGGGAGATTCCTCTCATCCAAGCTCTCTCTTAACTTAGGGAGATCTACTTCTTTTCTACGACATCGAAGAATATTTCATGGCTTCCATCCTTCTCATCAAAGTTGTCATGACAGTTATAACTTTCTTCATCATGCTTATCATATCATCTTTACTTATGAGCATCTTCACCATCTTGAAGATTATGTACCTACACAACTTAGATGGCAAGTACAACCAAATCTATATAGAAGCATGAAGTTAACCATATCATAATATAATAATGGAAGCATTCGACATTAGACATCAAACACCTAAACTTAGTTAGGTTCATAAACAAGAAACACATACTTTTATACTTCAACTATACGCTAGGGTTTTTGTCATAAACCCTAGATTTCATCAAGACTTTGAGCACCATAATCGAGAGAACATGCTTCATTATATCTAAGGCTTCAATATTTCTTCCAAAGGTATGACGTACCTTACTACAAAATATTGCAAACCCTAGAAGGAATTTCAAACAAATATAGCTCTACAATGCGTTGAACAACTTTAGAACTCATATGTTAGACTTCCACTAGAATTTAGTGCAAGATCCTAGATTTCGTACAAGAGCCATTAAGTTCTAGAAAATCAAAACCAATCACAACACAAATTCGGATTTCAACAATCTTTCATAAATCTCAGATTATTACACTAGTCATCATATATTAGAGAATTGAATTTTACTAAGGTTTTGTTACAAAACCCTAGAATTCACAAATCCTATTATCCTAGAGAATCAAATTTCGACTAGGGCTTAGTTCCAAACCCTAGGTCTCATGACCATCAACAATTAGGTCAACACATATATCTAGGATTCCATCATCATGCACACGCATATCATAACATGTGTTAGTCAAACCCAATGATACAAATATCAATATATTAAAGTTAGACATATAACAAACTTGATCAGACTAGGGTTTCAATTAGACAAACACACATATACCTAGGATTTCATTCCTAGGACATTATCTAAAATAAGGGTGTTGCTTATACACCCTTCCAAACCCTAATGATCTAGGGTTTCAATACATGACACAACAAATCGTAATTTACTAAAGGTTTGAGATTTCAATCATCACCATTTAACCTTAACAAGTTAGGGTTTTCATAACCATACCAAAACCCCAAACATGGCATTATCAAAGCATCAAGCATTTTTCTCTAGTTTTCAACAGTAACCCTAAGTAGGTTAGGGTTTCACACATAATCATCGACATACCCTTAAGTTAGGGTTTTCACACATAATCATCGACATACCCTTAAGTTAGGGTTTTCACAAAGAACCTTTCTAGGGTTCCACAAGAATAATCAAAGATATGAGGAGGGTAGATTTATCTATTGATGAATTACCTAATCAAGAATCTTTATGTTTCAAGAGAGCTAGACATAATGATGTTAGTAATAGTTTATCAAGAATGAATATTATGAAGATAACAAAAACTTATAGTTTAAGACATACTTTTGTTTCGTAACAAACCTTGTAATTTCAATGCTTTGTCTTGTGAGGCCTATTTCCATAATCCTTGTGTATTCAACAAGCTTTTCCTAAACAAGGAAAATATGAATAGGAATGTGATTAGTATTTAATACAAACAAAACTAGATAAGTAAGGAAAACTAAAAATGAAAAGGTAATAAGATACTTGTCTTTTTAAGTTGGTGAGGGCTCCCTCCAAGCTTGAGGGATACCTATAACCTTATAAGAACAAATCAAAAATGTTTTTCCAAAATATAATAAACCTACAAATACTAGAAATCAAGCAATGAAATAACTAAGGCTTAGATCAAAGGACCTAGCAATGTAAGTCCTTTATATCCATTTCTATGGGTTTATTCTTCGTTGGAGATCTTTCTTCAACAACATTAGCTTAGGTCTCTGTTTCTTTTCTTGTTTTTTGGATTGTCAGGATAGTCACTTCTATAGTGACCCATTTGTGACATTGGTAGCATTCTATTTTTGGACAAATCGACCTTCCTTCTTGGCCCTTTTGACTTCTTGAAGTTTCCTTTCTTGTGAGAAGCAAAGTATGCATTTGAAACCTTTTCTTCTTCATTGTTGGATACTAATGAGATTCTCATTTCTTCTTGGCTGCAAGCATTCCATAATTGCTCGAAGGTAGGAGTTTCTTTCCAATTGTTGAGACCTGAAGCAATGGAACTCCAAGTAGGTGACAATCCCAATAGTGCAGTAATTACTAGCTTCTTTTCCGATACAATTTCATCTATGGCTTGAAGTTCATCTCTAATTCTAGATATCCTTACAAAGAAGGAAGCCACAATGTCATCCTTCGTCATTTTTGTAGTCCTTAATTCATTCTTCAAACTTTTTACTTGACCGATGTTTTTGATAGTGAACAATTTTGATAAGGCTTCATACATTTCTTGAGCATGGTCTATATTGTAAATGTATGGGACAAGATTGTCCTTTATGCTTCCTACCATCAGTGTCATAGCCAATATTTTTGAATCTTTAAACTTCACTTTATCTGCATCACTAGATTCTTCAGTAGGTTTCTTCACTTATCCTTTGACCAAATCCAAGACCTTGTTCTTTTCGAGAATGAGGTCATTTCTTTTCTTCCATGCCCTGTAATTTGACGCTCCTTCCAATTTGTTCTCACTCTTTATTGTGTTAGACATTGCCCTTGAAGATAGTGAGCTTCTTCCCTTATAAGAGCTCCTTATATGACCCTTTGATCAATCCTTTAGACTCCTTTCAGTAGATTCTCAAAACTGCCTTTTTCCTTCTTTACCTTAGCTCCATGTTAGAAAGTCAGAAAGGCAGAAATATTTTCTTATATAGATAATTACTTGTGATTATTTTATCTTTATGTTTTTCTTTTATCTTTTAGTTCATCAAGCAATTACCAAAACAATAGCACACGGAAAACAAATGTAGGCGGACAACCAGGGAAAAACCGCTATCTAGGGGAAAACACAGTCAACAATCCTTCCTTCAATAGTTTCTCGAGATAATCCAAGACTCTTGACCTAGACAAAGACTTCCTCCACACCAAGTCAGCCTCAATTCTTCTTGCAGATGCTGGTCTTTGATAACAACTTCAACCTAGTAGCATCAACTTGTAGTAGCAACTTCAACCCAGCAACTGACAGCAGCAATAGCTTTGACTAGAAAAGGAAAACTTCGATCTCCCTAGATACTCCTCTAAAGTGAGAGATAGATGGCCCAAAATTTAAATTTTGATGGCTTCTTCCTTCCTTCAAAATTCACACTCTTTTCCAGCCTCATTCCAACTCTTCTTCAACTTCGCACTTCCTAGCTTGTTCCTTTTGGATATCGAACTTATGAGAGAGTGAATTGCTTCAAATGAATTGGAACTGCCTTGTATATATAGCCTTCTAGTGAGGTTGAATTGTCCTTCTCGAAGCCGACTTGATCTCTTTGAGGCCGACTTGGTGTGGAGGTGACAAATAACATATTTGACTCAATATTAATTCTTTTTACATGATTCAAAAGCCCAAGACGGTCTCTTTTAATGGACAATTACTCTAATGACTCGGAATAAATCCTAGAAGTCCTCAATGGAGACTTTGACCTAAAACAAAATGACCCAAGCATGGAACCCATGCTTTAATAAGTCATAATAATAATAATTAAAATATTTTCTTCATTCTCTTGATAAATACATTTCATTGTGACTCAAATACATTTATGAAGACCGCACCTAGGTACATATTTCTTCACCCTCTTAGCGAGGGAGGTATTCTCTACAATAGGTTTCCCTTGCCAAAATTTCTCCTTCCTTAAGAAAAGTTCATGAGCTTGTCATGTTGATGCATGTCTATAAAATAACTGCGTCTTGGAGCAGACAATGTAACTTTCTCATATGTACGTAAGCATTTAGGGTTTTTGGCCAAAGTCCTTTATGGATCCTTAGGCAAATGTATCAATTTCCTTTGGTCGTGACATGGCCAAGTGCTTTTGGCATCCAAGTTTTTCTAGCTTCCCAGGAGAGAATTTGCCTTTGGACCATTCACCTTTTGGCCAAAGTCCTTTATGACCTAGCCAAGTCCTTTTGGCAACAATTTTTTTTGGCCTCAAAAGTGAATTATATCTATCTCCTTCGATTGACATAGCTAGGTCCTTTTGGCTTCTAAGGAGAAGATCTGCCCAATCCTATAATTTCCCTGGTCATTCACCTTTGGTTGACCTAGCCAACTCCTTCTGGTTTCAGAGGTGAATGTATTCTATAATTTCCCTTGTAATTGCCTTAGGATATTCAATTTTCTGGTCAAATTCGTTTATGGCCTAGCCAAGTCCTTTTGGCTTCAAAGGTGTATGTATTGATCTCCTCTTGGTCAAAGTCTTTTATGACCCAGCCAAAGCCCTTTATGGCTTCAATGGATCTCAACATTCCCTTCCAATGAGGGAGACATTTACTATCAAACTAAGTTCATCTTTATCCACAATCTACTCATTTGTGGATATGTACTGGTGGTCAACTGTTCCTCTTTGCATCATGTCTCCAATGAATTGACTCGACCATGTCATTCTGGCCTCTGAAGCCTCATTACTTCATGACTTGTGATATTACTCACTTCACCTCATGAGACATATCTTAGACCACATCCGTAGGTACCACATGCTTTGTTGTTATCCACCATAGGATGTTCATTGCAAAGCAAATATCTAGCCTGGTGTTAACTAGGTACTTCACGAATCTAATCAGCGACTTGTACATCGTGGGATTCACCAAAAGTTGAATCTCCAATCCCAAGAAATATTGTATCTGCTAGAGTCCTTCATTTAAATCTTTGAGGCCAAACTCCCTTTGTCACGTAAGTAAATCCTCCTTCCATTGCTGTTCTTTCCTGTCATGCAAGCAATTCTTGCTTGCGACTATAAGCAAGTCCTTCTGTTGTAGTTGCTCCCTCTTATTGGGAGAACCCTCTTGTCACAAACTTTGCTTTGTTCTTCTCGATGCTGCTAGAATCATTGCTTTAGCAACCTTCGCGATGTACTTGCAAACTTCATTTAGGAGGCCATGGAAGAAACAATTATAACCAAGCAAAAAATACAAAAACAAGAGGCTTACTAAGAAAAAATAACAATAATCAAGGGAGAAAGATATGAAGTACTTATCCCTTGATTTAGAAATAAATTGTTGAGGATTGTAGGGAATTGTCAATTCCCTCTTAATCCTTGCCTCTTTGAAAAAATCACTGAAGTCCATTTGCAATCTCCTCATCCTCAACATCAATTGCTATTGCTGCTTTCCTTCCTTGCATGATTTGTAAGGGGTAGGGTTTCTTGAGCCTGTGGATTCTTCGAATTATCTAACCACACCAAAGGCTCAATTGCGAGTTAGCATCAATACTAAGTCATCCCCATGCTATCAAGGAGATAAACCAAGCGAGAATCATACCAATTCCACTTGCATCCAACACTCTAGGTCTTGCTCTAGAGTTTACAAACCCTAATTCTTCCATCTTTTGTACCACACAAGCATAAGGACACCTATCAATACCCTTTGCAATTTCAACAAACTTGTTATGTGCAAACTATACTCTCTATAGTCATAGAATCAATCATTGTCTCTTGAATTTTTTTTTTTCACCGATTCATCACAAGATGTTGTCACAACATATCAAATCTTTGAAGAACATTGACCACCTGTGAATATGGATAATCACATCAAGATCATGATATAGGTAACAACTTGTGAACATGAGAATCTCCTTTTTTATGTAAAAGTAGGTGAGGGAGGCTTCTCCTCACCCCCCTGGCTCTGAAGTAAATTCCTTTTGGTCACAGTCAACATCACTATTATTTAATCTCAGAAGGCTCTCCACACACTGACTTCTTTGTTGGTTGACCTTCCTTTGCAATTTTTAGTTCTCTTATCCATAAAATATTAGCTCCTTTACTACTTAGCGAACCACCTTCTTCCTAATCAACATTCTTGTTATCACTCAGATTATACGCATGGTGTGACAAGAACTCAGGTCGGGGGTTGTCACTCTGATCCCCAACCTCTCCATTCTAGATGTCTTTCAATAGCAGGCTATGGGGGTAGTCCCTGTTACCACTCAAACAAGCAGGGGACCTAAAAGAGTTCCTAAGAGGACAACTGCTAGGTTAAGGGCAACGGTGGAGGCTTAGCCCACATTCACCACAACTAAGTCTCCCTGCTCTTTACAAACTTTCACTAATGGGAGGAGTCCTGATAGTGTAGGGATCACTTGTAAAGTATATGTCAATGGATAGGTGGAAAGTGACCTTGGAAACCCTTTCCCAAGGATGGAGTGAAGAATGGAACTTGCTTGCTCTTTAAGCAAGGGACTTGGTCCTCCAGGGGTAAGGGGTGAGGATTGGAGGGTTGAGGGAGAAGGAATAAGCGTATAGACGAGGTTCTCAATCCCTATAATCCTTGGGAAACTTGGATTCCCAAATGGTCCTTGACAAATAATCATTATTGAGAAGTGGGACCACACAAGGCCAAGTGGACCCAGCCCAGGCTCGTGGATGGAATGCAACAACCAATGATGTTCTGTTGAGGCCTCATAAATCTGTGGCAACAACAAGGGGGATAACCACCCGGTCCGGACCTTAGAGCAGCTCCTTTTCCGTTTGGGATAGTGGCTCCGACTGGATATGATGGGACCAATTTCCCAATGTTTTGGGTTTATATCATTTGTGGGATTTTCTTGATGATTTGCAAAAGAATAACTAGAAATTAGCACAACTTTATTCTAAGATGCAAAACGTTGAATTAAATCTATTTTAATCTAACCCGGGGTATTGTTGGTTTTATGCGATATAAAAGGTGTCTATGTAATCTATGATGATATAGATCAATCACAGACTATATAGAGTTAATATATTGTAAGATGATTCCTTTGAGAAAATAGTTAATCAAAAGAATTGTGAAAAACATATTGCATATTCTAATGATCACATATAAAACAGAATATTCTCTATTCTGATATCGTATAATAGTGCAACTGATACTTCAAACAGAGATGACAAATTTCATACATAATTCATGAAAGATAAACTTATCACTAATACTAGAACAAAGATTTAGCAAACATGATAATAGTACTAGATGTGTACCGTTCTGCTCATTTGACTAGTGACAATAGGCCATAATCAATCTTCTACCAATAAGTATCCCAATGAATACAATAGTGCATCAACAATGATCAACAAAAATATATTTGATTGAAAAGACCATGTTCCATGATTCCATCAAGGCATCTACAAACTTACGATAACGCATTCTTTGTAAATGTTCTTAATAAAATTCTGGACCCTTCTCTAAATGCATGAGAACGGTTTAAATACTATTCTTAATTAACTAAAAATAACTTATACAAAATATCTATGAGGAGATTTCAAACAACTTTCCTCGTTCCTAGCATCCAACTTTCCAAAAATAAAATTGCTCAAAAATGACTCAGGGCTTCATTGATTAATCACCGCTGCCAGCTTTGCCTCTCAACTCACAAATATCAGACATTGGCTTGACTTGTGGTGACATCCCGAATTGTGTTCTCAACTGCCCTGCAAATATAACATCATATAATGGTGGCAACATTCTCTGTACTGAATCCAAGGAGCAATTCAAGGTCATGATCTGATTGTGTGGTTTGAACAAAAGTTGCCATACTGCTTCCCAATCGATTTTTGATAGCCCCTCAATTGTTTCCTTCTATAGCTGACTCTTATTCTTCCAATTCTCGTCTAATGCTTTAAGATTAGGAGGTATTTTTGGGTCACTCTTCTTTATGAGGTTGGATGTGTGCAACATGTGATTTATTGTTTTGACAATGCTTCTTGAAATACCCGATGCTCTGGCTATTGCTAGTTCGACCTGTTTCACCTGTGAGTCCCAATTAGTGAATAGAATATCCTTATGTTTTTCATTGATCTTCGGGAGACTTGACCTTTTCCCTTCATCTAAATCCCGCCATTCAATATAATCAGAGATCTTAGAATTGAGTTCATTGAACTCAATTCTTTGATCAATAATTATGTTTGTTAATTGTTCACTAGTATTCAGAGGTGGAATGATATTTGATATATGTTGGAGGAAGAGCTACTTTTGCTTTGTCAGTAAAGTATTTAGTGTCAAATCTTCATTAATGAATTCCTCTGCAGTAGGAATATCCTTATGCTTTGCTAAGTCACTCTTTAGCTCGTGGATTTGTTTGTTTTTAGCAGGTAAGTCATTTTCATGACTTATTTTCAGTACTTCCATATCCTTTTGTAGCTTATGCCGCTGCTTCTCTGCTTGACGGTTCACACTGACTCTTTCTTCATATAACTGTCGCAGTAATAATGCAATCTGGTCATCCTTTTCTTTAATTAAAACAGAGACTTCAGTTGCTTTGTCAATTGTTACTGTAGCATAGGCTCTGACAAATTGAGATAGCCAAGTCAAATGTTCAGTCGGATTTATTTGTGTGTCCTTCCATAGGACATCCATAAATTCGTGTTTTGAAGGAGTTTTAGTTCTCCTCCTCTTTCTCTGTCTTTTTACAACATCTTTATGAAGAGGGTTGTAAAAGACGTCTAGAGGAGGGATATCTGTTATATTCAAGACAATTTTAGTGGTTGGATCTGCGGGGATTACCTTTGTATCTTGGAAACTCGTTTTTGGACCTTCAGTGGTCACCACTGCTATTTGCCCTGGCGGGGTATGAAATCCTGTGGTTTCGGGTGTTGATGATACCTTAGGGGTATCCTGTAGTTTGTCATTGAATGCATCCCACAACTTTTCTAATTCATTTGTTTCTGCTTCCTGCGCTCGTGACGTGCCTGGCTTATTCTGCTTTTGAGACTTGGTTTCAATTATATGATCAGTAATCCAGAATTATTGTGGGAGGTATTCTAACCTCTGTCCTCTAAACTTGTGGAATCTTGTGAATTTCTTTGGGTCGAACTTTGTCTTGGCTGCATTCAGAATCTGCTCAAAATCCTCGGCAGATTCTAGTAAATCTTCAAACTCATCAACTGTATGAGTTATCGGTCTGATCTTTTACCTGAAAGGGTGAATTTGTTTGCTATCAGCTGTGAATCAAAAGGCCTTGCAGGTAGAACGAGGAGCTTTAATAATTGCATATCCCGATACTCTTTATATGCACGACCATAATTAAGAAGGGTAAATGACCCACACTGAAGGGGGAAATTTGGCCATAGGGATTTCTTCATTTCCCTCAATGTTTTTGTGAGGCCATTTCCTACTGTTTGGTATGCTACTTCTCTTGCCAATAATTTATCCGATACATACATAGGGAGGACATGTGGGAAAACTTGGCTACCAAATATCCTGATATAAGAGAAGGACTCCTCAAGAAAATACCTTCTGATTGCTTGGAAGTCTGTGATAGCTTCTTTTGTGAATCTTAGACATCTTTTTAAAACTAACTGATGTAAGGGAAGAACAACTCCCTAGCATAATTGGTGAAAATGTGGAATATAATCTTGTTCCGGCATTTGCTTATAACTTAGGAATATAGGAGTAGGATCATTGGTAGTCCATTTCCAACCCATGGTTGGAAAATGAGTGCAAAAACAAATGGCATCGTAGACATATGCAAACATGAAGAACTGGGGAACTGCTCTAGAGGAGGCAACCCTGGTTTGGTGATATTCAACAATCACTTTGGCCAAATTTTCAAACAAAATGGTTGCCCAATTCATAATGTGAGAATTAACACAAGCCTCAATTAACGAAACACAATTGATCGAGAACTTAGAATTATGAGGGAGACCATACAATCTACATAGCATAGAGGTTGCAAAATTAAAAGGATTGGCTAGAGAAGCAATGGGGTACATACCCGCTTTATCTTGTTTGAATTTATTGTCTCTTCTCCTCCATTCTTGTATCATTTGAAACGGGTCTTCGTTTTCCTTTACAAACTTTGCAACAAACTGTTTGTCGTAGATGTCCTAGGCATCGGGTAGCTTGTATATTTGTTGTAAATCTTCGGCTCTGAAAGAACCCAAGGCTGTATTTTTAGCTGTCTTGATAAGTCTGTCTTCGACTTCTATATTCTCTACTACCCATCTTATCATATCTGTGTATGGCAAGAGTCTAGCCCTTCTTGCTATTCGGTGAAGGAAAGAGCACACAACATCTCTGAACTGCACTCTTGACGGTTCTGTGCTATTAGCTTTTGGTCGAACTTCTGTTAGTTTAGGGTTTTCATTCTTGAGCATAGTATAGATAGTTTTCCATGTAGTGGCACCTCCATATGCAACGCATACTGTATCTGTAAAGATGGACAACATCTCTGTGTTTTCAGTTTTTGCGATAGACTGCTTGGTATGCTTTTGCATCACCTTTCGAATGGACATCGCTTGAGCGGAGTTCCTATTAAAACCAACAACAATTAATTGTTGCATAAAATAAAAGATTTGATGAAATGACTGCACTTTGAAAGAAAAGATCCGGGAGCGAGTTCAACATTAATAAACCATAATGAACACCATGATTACATGCATAGGGATGATAACTGTATTAACTCATTTTGACCTAACTCGTGTCCAACTTGAAAACACTTACTAAACATCTGTCAAATCCGTTATATCGGATACTTAAGCTATAGCGCGAAATGAAACTTTGTTGATAGATCTTGCGATTTGCGATATGCGATATCGCAAAATCACAAGATCACAATATTGGGATATCGCAATATCGAGGTTTTGATAGATAACAATTAAACTGTTGACATAATGTCCTCCGATGTGTGATATGCGATCAGGATGTCGCATACAAAGTTCAATCGCAAGTCGCATATCTGTATTTTTTGAATATGCTTAATTTTGCTACCAAGGAATCATGCGATTTGCGATGAGGACTTTAATATGTTTTAAGTTAGGTTAAAAAAGGCTTTTTGAAAAGTGACAATTTTCTAAAAGTTGGCATTTTATTCACAAAGAGGGGAAAAATTCAATTTAAAAGGGTCCCTATTTGTATTATACATAATAAAAATGGGGGGGTTGTTGCAAAACACAACATGTTCCTATCTAGGACAAGGTGAAGGGAAAGGACGAAACAATAATATTTACTTCAAAAGGTTGAATTTATCCTGTTAAGGTCTAGCCTTGGGGATGCCTAGGAAAAATTCGATCCTAGAGCTAGGGTTTGGGATTCCTGGAGATTCCACCGTTAGAATTGCCTCAAATTTGGAGAGGGTGGGGACCCACCAGCACAGTAGCCTGGAGGAGACCGAAGTTTTTCCATGGGTCAATTCTTGGGAAATTGATGCTCTAGGTGACCTTTGAGGGCTAGACGTGGGAAAACATGGTAAAAGGTGAAGGAGATGACCACCCTTTTTAGGGGTTAGTCCCTAATTTTCTTGGGGATATGGAGTCAAGGATGATGATGAGTAAGAACTTGGTTTCTTGATCAAGGAGGTCTGGAAAGTCAACTTCATCCAATGTCGAGAGAAAGAAAAGAAAAGTGATCTTCAAGCATTTATAATTGAAAGAAAATGATGCAAACTTATTAAGACAAATAATCTAGTGTTCCACGGGGACACATCCCCCAGGGTCGGGTGGCGCGCACCACACGCACCCGGGACGGGGGGACGTCTGGGGAAACGTTTCCCCACGCCCCTCTTTTGGGGAGATGTGGGGAGACGCAAGGGGGGACGTTTCCCCAGTGTGGGGGACGTGACTCCCCAAAAGGGCGTTCCCCCTCAAAATGGGCTATGCGCCCCCCCTGAAATTTGCTTGTAAACAATGATTTGTGACAGGGAAAACGTAGTATTTGACCATATTTCCCTACTAATGCTATGCTATTCATGGTAATGTTAAATTCTTAAAGTAAAAGTGACATTGTCCTTTAACTTTCATTTTCATCCTTTTACTTAAATTTTTAACATTACCATGAAATGACTCAGGATGTTTGAGAGTGGTTCTGACCTCATTAGATTTCATATGGAGAAAGTAGAATTTTAGATCTCACTCAAAATCCAGCAGACTTAACAAATTTTCGGGAATTCACGATTCGATGGAGTGCAATGTTTCCATTGCATTTTGTCATGTACAAGGGTATGGAATTGGCATTTAATCAAGAGCACCAAGCCCTCTATGTACTTTAGAGTGACTTTTAGACTCATCACTCCATTGTTTTTGAGTTTTAATTATATCAATTTACTATTCCAGACTTTAGATCAATTTTTCAGGAATTCAGGATTCGATGGAGTGCAATGTTTCCATTGCATTTTGTCATGTACAAGGGTATGGAATTAGTATTTAATCAAGAGCACCAAGTCCTCTGTGTACTTTAGAGTGATTTTTAGACTCATTACTCCATTGTTTTTGAGTTTTAGTTATATCAATTTACTATTCCAGTCTTTAGATTTCAGTATCTATTATAGTCTATTTTGCTTAGTACTAATTAGATTCTAGAATGATGAATGATGAATTTAATTTTAAATCAATTTAGAATCTAGAATGATGAATGATGAATTTAATTTTTAAATCAATGTAGATTCGAGAATGGTGAATAATGAATACTGAATATGGATCAGAGTATTTGATTATTGAATCTCATGGTTTATGGATGAATCATGTATGTATTAGTAAGGATGATGAGTATGGATCAATGTATTTCATTATTTAATTCAATTATGTATGTATCATTGTATTTATGCTTTCATTATTGAATATGAATTTGATATATATATATATATATTAAAAAGGAAAAAAAATTATATACCCCGACGTCCCCCCGTCCCCCCTAAATTTCCCTAAAATTTGAGGATACTCCCACACGCCCCCCTTGTGCGTCTCCCCGCACCCGCGTCTCCTCGTCCTGGAGACTTGGTGGAACATTGAAATAATCTCTAGGACATTTCATTCATATAACATTTTCCCATACATTAAATTAGCTAAAACATGCTTAATTCCACATTTCAATTATGCAACAATTCCCTAATTTTAGTAGTATGCAGCAACAAGAATAACAATGTTAAAATTTACTTACAACATTATAGAGTATCCAACCAGCATTTCGTTTGCAAGACAGCTCCAAGACAAGAAAAATAGCCCAAATCCATACATCAAAATTCATCCATCTCCAAAAATATCGTCCAAGGAAAAATGCAAAGTTCTCTATGATTGGAGAGATCCCAAGTCCAAAAATTAACTTCTTTAAAACCTAAGAATTTCACCGTTGGAAAATTAAATTTTACTGAGGACACAAAATTAATTAAATTTATGGCTTAGGATTTTAATTTAATTTTTCCAAAAAATTTAATTAATTGACTGATGAGGGGATTAATTAGTTTTTCCAACCCTCTAATACTTAGCCATGGTGTCTAATTATGAGAGACCATGCACTAAATATTTTTTACATGAAGATTTTTCAATTTAATACATGAAGAGGGAACACCCATTCGCTATAGACCCTCAACATTTACCCTTTTCTACGACACAAAATATGATTTAGTAGACCAAGTAATTTGTAATAAAATAATCTAGTCAATTAACTAGGATTATTCCCAAATTACTTTTACAAAGACTCGATAAAAACACTAAGACTCACTTAATATCTTGATGACAAAATCCACCCTAGCTTTGGGGTGAGGTTGGAGGGAAAAACTCTGCCGATCATTTGTGTTTAGAGACACAGATGAGTCAATGAGACAAAAAACCTCTTAAGGTAGAAATCGTCATTAAAATACTATGCTTACCTAGGTTGTTACATACATGATGGTCTTACTAAGATCATTTATATTATGACCATGTAGAATGGGTTTACATCTTTAACAAAACTGTCGGCTGATGATGAAATCTGAAAGGCGTGAACACTTGAACATGATAGATCCCTTTTGCGAAAAAAGGGTGTATTGCTATGGGGTTGTTGACACATGGTGGTCAACAAGCATATTGATTTAGCATCTTGTCAATTCATTTAAGTCACACTGCTTCTCTTTGGATATCTAATTGACATTGAAAGCTTGGTGAATAGAGTGCTTTCATATCATTTGGCAGATTGACAAATCTACCTTAGCATTTGAGTTTCTAATTACTTTGATCTAATTGAATATTATTAGTGCCTTGAAAGCTTTTAATCAAACAAAGAACATTGATAGTCTTTGTGGTATTTTTTTGGAGTAATAATCATTTACACTTTAAAGGATCTACGAATCTTCATGTTTAAATTACATATCTCTTAAGTTGTATGGTCATTGGCATTTTCTTATTTGACTAGGAAGCATTGGTTACATTGTCTAATAATCTTTGGCTAAGTAACTGATTGCAATTTTTATATTGTTGCTACCTTGAAGCATATCGATAAAGCATTTATATTGTTGGGTACATCTTGTTAACTTACCACATTCTCTTATGGTTAAAATTCTCATCATTATCAAGTACTTGTTTTCTTAACTCAAGATTATACTCCAAGTACTTGAAACATAAATGACCTTACCTCAAAGGCTACTCACTCTTTCCTTTGCTAATCGCATCTTGTATCTCATCTCATAATAGCATTTCCCTTGTAGCAATTGTCCATCCTGTACTTGGTCCTAAACTTCTTAGCAAGATAGTTGACTCCATAAGGGACTAGTATCAATCTTATAAATCTGATCGAATCATTTAAGTCTTGCTTGATCTAAACAAGTATTTGGTTGCTGAACTGTGTCTCTCGGATTGGTTGGTTCCCAACTGGTCCTTCTTCATTTCATTTCTATAGAGTCTACCCCCCTTAGTCTGTTGTAGGGAGACAACTTAAATGGAGAGATTGGGGATTAGGGTGACATCCCCAGATCTGAGTCGTTGTCGCAGTGCTTAGACATTTTGTGCAACAACAGGGCTAAATACCTCCACAGGTGCGAAGGAAAGAAGTCCCACCTATTGCAGAACAGGTCAAAGATATCACTGTTGTCCAAGAGGCCGAATCAAGGAGGAAACTAAACAAGTCTACAAGTCGAATTGTAGTAGGAAGTCATACCATCCAAGCAAAGGGAAAACAAGATACAAAAGTTGGTCAAACATCCATCACACTTGCTGCAACTAGGGTTTCTGAAGAGGCCAAGGGTTGTAGGTCTGATCTAAGAAGCAAAAATTTGAAGGATAACCGAGAAGGAGGGAGAAGCAAGTAGTTTGACCATCGTTGACTCAAGGAAGAAAGAGTTAAACTACGAAGACTTGTGACTTGGTCTTGGAGAGGTTGTTGTGTCAAGGGTCTTGGTCTTGGTATTCGTCAATTGAAGTCTCCATAAGAAGAAGAATTCGTTTTGGGTTTTCCTCTCAAGTTGGAGAGGTTTTGACCCTCGCTGATCGCATACATTCAGTGTCTCTTGTCTCTTTATTGTTCATGCTTTGGTAGCTGTTTGATGAAGAAGAACGCTATAATAATCTAAGAAAAAGAAAATATCATAATCTAAAGAAGTGAAAAGCATTCACAAGCAATTATCATAAAAGAGAGATCTCTTGATACTAATGCCCTAGATTTCTCAACATGGTATCAGAGGTAAGGTGACAAAATCAAGGAAAGGGCATCTAATCAAGGGACAATCAAGCATTCAAGGACCAAATCTCGAGGAGGGCATCAATGCAAATCTAGAAGAGCATCTTGAAGTCAAGATCTACAAAGAAGTCTCAAAACCCTAGAAGGAGTCTACACCAGAAGAAGTCTTGGGATCCTCAAGTCATCATCTAAAGACTACAAAGACCCTACTTAAGTTGAAGAGATCTACACATGAAAGTAACTTGAAGACTACTCATCCAAGAGAAGCAAGATCAAGGACGTCCTCATCATCATCAAAAGTTCTAAGGCAATCTACCTCTCGTTGAAATAAGGATTTCATCTCAAAAGAAAATCCTTATCCTTGAAGAAGATCATCCAAGAAGCATCAAGATGTCATCAAGAAGTCATCATAAATCATCATCAACAAGGACATCACCATCAAAGGATCTAAAGTGATCTCGCTCTCTCTGGAGTCAAGGATAATTTTTGAAGAGAACTATCTTCATCAAGGAGAAGTTCTCTATTATCTATATTATAATGAAATTCAAGGAAGCAACGAGTGGAAGAAGCATCTTCACAAGTAAGTATATTTATGTCTATATCTGAATTTGTCAAAATGTCTCTTTGCAAGGAAAGCAACAAATTGGTTGGGGCTTCAAACTTTCTTGCATGGAAGAAGAGGATATATCTGAATCTCATTGAAAATGAGGTCATGGAACATGTTAAAAGATCAATCACCAAACCTCCAAAAGAAGATGCTCAAGCACTTGCAAGGATTATGAAAGGGGAAGTAAGGGCTCAAAGGATTCTATGAGAAACTTCAAGGATCCCCTCATCCCATATGTATCTAAACCATAGTTTTAAAAACCAGTCTTGCTAACCGGTTACCGGTCTAACCGGCCGGTTAGCAAGCCCACCGGTCGAAACCGGCCAAAAAACCCGGTTCAGTAGCCCATTTCTCCTTTTTATGCCCTAACCGGTGCTAACTGGCCGGTTTAGGACGGAACTAGCTGGTTTTGTATCAAACTGGCCGGTTCCGTCCTAAATCGGCCGGTTAGAGGCACGCCCACCGTAAAGTTAAAAAAACGGAATTCTAACTCTGTTTTAGGGGTTTTGGGGGGAAACTAAGGGTGTTTTCCCTCCATAAACACCCTCTCCAAGCCTTTAAGAGGCCCCTCTCACTCTCATTTGTCTCAAACAACTGATTTGGAGTGTTTGTGAGTTTGTTTGTGAGCTTGGAGAGTGTTGAGTTTCTGCTGAAGTAGTCATCTTGGAGTTGGAGTTGGAGCTATTTTGGAGATAGTGTGTAGCTGTCAGTGGAGTTGCCATCTTCAAGAGGAGGCTAAGGACGCTAGTTTGCATTTCCTGGTAGTCATCATGCCTCCAAAAGCCAGAGATACTGCATGGGCTCATTGTGATATGATTGATGGCAAAATGATCTGCAAGTATTGCCAAAAATCCATTCAAGGAGGGGGTATTAACAGGTTTAAGCAACACTTAGCTGGGATAGGAGGCCATGTAAAGCCATGTGGAGCACCAAATGAAATAATAGGGCATATTAGGGCAGAATACCTTCAGAAGTTCGAGACTCAAGTCACTGAACCAATAGAGAAGTTTGTGACTGCAAAGTTTGGGAGTCGAGACTCAACCAACTGAGTTTGATCATGATGACTCATGAGAAGTTTCAAGTGATAATGTTGATCACTATTAGAGTATTATCATATATGTAGATTGGAGTCTTGTAGTAGGCCATTGGCCCCATAGTTTGTAGGCTTTGTTTTTGCACTCTAGAGGCCATTTAGAGCCTCATTGCTTATGTATTTTGTCGATGATATGTATTGCACTCAGTGCCATTTTGATATATTCACCTTTACATGGTATATAAATGAGCAGTCTTTGCATATTTTGTCTCTATTGGCTTGGAATCATGGTTTTAAATCTTCAAAAATAGTTTTTTTCATTAAAAAATAATTATTTAATGTATTTTTCTAAAACTGGTTCGTTTAGACCAAACCAGTCCTGGTTAGACCGGTTCCGGTCGGTAAACTGGTTCATTAGGTGGACCGGTCCGGTCACCAGTTCTGGTTTTAAAGACACTGATCTAAACTCGAAACTTCAAAAGAAATATATGACAAACTGGTGGAGTTGTTTTCCATAAGCACTGCAGGAGAAATTATCTCATTAAGGCAAGAACTCTACAAGATATGGATATCAAAAGAAGAAGGAATAGCCCCCTACTTTATGAGGAAATCTGAAATAAGGGACAACTTCAAGATTTGGGAGAAATAATGTCTAACAAGGAGATGACCACTGTAGTACTAAATGCACTACCAGAGGAATGGGGTAACTTTACTTCAAGCGTTTATGGGAAGGAAAAAGCTACTCCATTCAAGGATCTATGGTCACTATGCAAGATTGAAGAAACCAGGTTGAAGGCAAAAACTGATGTAGGATCAAGTGTGCAAAATCAAGCATATGCTACAATGACAAAAAGAAATGGAAAGTTTGGAAAATTTGGTCCTCAGAAAAAGAAGAAGAACATGGCTAAGATTCAATGTTATGGATGTCAAGAATATGGGCATTACAAGAGAGATTGTCCTAATCTTAAGAAGAAAAATAACAAAAGGGGAAGAGAAGAAGCCCATATCACCAAAGAAGTGGAGGAAGTTGAAAAGAAAAATCCAAGAAAGAGGAAGTGAAAAGTCTCTACTATGAGTGAGATAATATTCCTCACCTAGTTCTTTTCAAGTTTTTGACTTCAAGTTTTCTATTGTAAGATATGACTATCATGAGTCAATAAGAAAGAATGATAGGATGCATCATAGAAGCATTAAAATCAAGAGCTCGTAACATTCAATGTTACGGATGTCAAGAATATGGGCATTACAAGAGAGATTGTCCTAATCTTAAGAAGAAAAATAACAAAAGGGGAAGAGAAGAAGCCCATATCACCAAAGAAGTGGAGGAAGTTGAAAAGAAAAATCCAAGAAAGAGGAAGTGAAAAGTCTCTACTATGAGTGAGATAATATTCCTCACCTAGTTCTTTTCAAGTTTTTGACTTCAAGTTTTCTATTGTAAGATATGACTATCATGAGTCAATAAGAAAGAATGATAGGATGCATCATAGAAGCATTAAAATCAAGAGCTCGTAACATCATAGGAAAACATGAAAGATAGCTGAAATAGAAGTCTATGGCAGTCACCCATGGAAGGATGTAACTCTTGGTAACCTCATTAAAAGCATAAGTGGTACTTATGGGAAAAAGAAAAAGTCATCTACTACAAAGCTCATCATACATCAGTCAAAAGGAAACATCTGCAGGATGAGGATACTCAAGATCCTTTGTTGGAATCTTCATCGGAAGGTTCACCAATCAAGAGTAAGCAAGTGTTTCATCAAGAATTCCAACTTGTAGGAATTCATGGGAGGGTGGTATGATGTCAAGAGAAGTAAAGCAGATCAAGGGATTGAAATTCTTTCAATCAAGGAAGCTGCTGAAGGAAGTCTAGATGACCTAAAGGAAAATGAGGTATGTATGCTCATATTTGATAAAATAGAGTCATGTCATATGGTTGCAGGTTACATGGGAAATGCTCTATCTCGAGAGCATGACCTAAAGGAAGGATCTCCTCCTTTGAAAAGATGCAAGAAAGCATGGGTCACACATTGAATAGATGAAATCAACATAATATGTCATATGAAATATGAGGTGGTTGACAAAAATTAAAGGAACTCTGGTTGGAAGTTCCTAGGAAGAAAATTTGTGAAGAAAGAAGGGAAAGAGATCGTGAAATATGCAACTATGAAGAAGGCAATCAACATCCAAGGGCTGAAAGATTTGACTATGATATCTCCATAAATGATGTGAAGACCCCGATGAAGTTTGAAAAAGAAAGATACCCTTAACAGTGTATATCTTTTGGAGATGTGTCAATATGTATGTAGGATGCTGATACAAACAAAGAGTTGTCATGATGAAAGACCATCACAAAGATAATTTTGATTTAAGGTTCATTTCTTATTTTTGAATAAATATCTAGATGAGCTTATGCAGGGCTGCCAAGGGAAGAGTTATGAATGTCTTCCACCACTGATGACCATGAAGCAGGATGAAAGATCCTTGAGGAAACATGGCATGAAGAAGACAACATGGCATGAAGGAAGACCAAATATAAACTAATGGTCACTTTCCAATGAAAGGAATGATGACATGACTGACTCATGGATGAAAGTGATGGATGGTTTGTTCCCTACGAAGAAGTTCCATAAGATGTAGACTCTATGACAAAGAAGAAATTCATGACATCAAAGGAAGGAGTTCTACAAGCAACTGGTTATCCCATGATCTCCACCTGAAGAGCTGCTGGAAGCAAGTCCCTAGTAAAGAGGGAGCTTGGTCAATTCCCTAATTAAGAGGGAGCTTGGGTACATTCTTTTTCATAGGAATGGGTACATTCCTTCAGTGGCATGGGTATGTCCTCCCTAAGTTGAGAGGGAGAGATAGACACATCATTCTTGTATTCACTTGGGAAGACAGAATGGAGGATTGGGTAAAGATCTGGCATCTGATACTCTTAGAGGATGAGTTAGGGCATCCAAGATAAGAGTAATCGTAGAGGACCGATATTCTTTGAGGATTGGGAATCCAAGATAAGAATAGTCCTAGTGGAACACACTGAGAACCCACGTAGGGTATGTTCCAAGAGAGACAATGATGAGGGTGTCTATACATCATTGGTCTCCTTAGCATTGAGCTCTATTCTTGTGGAGAGATAGCGCTGTTAGTCAAGGCCTTGCTATGTGACAATGTTGGATGATATGAATCAATGATGCTATACAGATGGGTTACCAATCTGACTTTTCTTATGAGAAGTCTTTAAATTGAGAATGTCCAAGTACCTTATGAATACCTCCCTAGTTCAGAAGGAGTGTTGAAAAATGTAACTAGGTTCAGTCTTCATAATGATGCGTAATTATGATTTTATGTAATTGATGTAAAGAAGAAAATAAAATTATATTTTGTAATGCTTGAATCATGGGTTACATGATCAAGGAATTTTATTTTCGTGAGCCTACATTGATCATATGTTGCCTTCTCTCCATATTCTAATGCATTGTGTTTGGAAACATTAATGAAAACCTTTAAAATTATGTTTTTTCATAAAAAAATAAATATTTAATGTATTTTTTACATCGACCGAGTCATTGAATCAAACCGACCGAGTCGATACCGAGTTGGAGTTGGAGTTGGAGTCGACCCTCGGCCGGTTTCGAACCTGAGTTGGAGTTTTAAAACATTGGTTTGATCTAAGAAGCAAAAATCTGAAGGATAGTTGAGAAGGAGGGAGAAGCAAGTAGTTTGACCATCATTGACTCAAGGAAGAAAGAGTTAAACTAAGAAGGCTTGTGACTTGGTCTTGGAGACGTTGTTGTGTCAAGGGTCTTGGTCTTGGCATTCTTCAATTGAAGTCTCTGTAAGAAGAAGAATTCGTTTTGGGTTTTCCTCTCAAGTTGGATAGGTTTTGGCCTTGGCGGATCGCCTACCTTCTGTGTCTCTTGTCTCTTTATTGTTCATGCTTTGGTAGCTGTTTGATGAAGAAGAACACTATAATAATCTAAGAAAAGAAAATTCTTAATCTAAAGAAGTAAAAAGCATTCACAAGCAGTTATCATAAAAAGAGAAATCTCCTAATCCTAATGCCCTAGATTTCTCAACACCTCATACATTATAATTTGTCACAATAGGCTCCAAGTTGGGGACATGCACTCTTTTTGGGAGTGCATGAGATGCCTAGAAATCTCTGGTTGAACTTATCAAAAAGAAAGAAGAGGCAATACCATGTGGCGGGACAGATACAAATCAACACCCACGAACACCGCATATTTATTCTCTACCATGTGGCGGGACAGATACAAATCAACACCCATGACGACCGCATATTTATTCTCTCTCTCTCTCTCTTAGATCAAGAGTTCAAAATTGGCTTTACAAGGAAAAGGCATAAGCCAACAATGCCAATGACAACATGAAAGGAACAACTGATGCTCAAACATGTTGAGCTTATTCATCCTATCCTCTACTCTAATTGAGGATGAAACATGAGGCTAAGGGAAATCAAATAGCCAATGCAACTATCCAAGTGTCTCCTTAGGGCCATGAACTCTACCCTTGTGTTTGGTGATGATTCAAAACAAGGTTACATTGATGGTTACATGATTATATGCTGGAATCTCTAGTACATCACGGCAGCAAAATATATGAAAATCTAAAGTAGGATAGCATGTTCCAACACATGCTAGCTCAATCCAATGTTGAAGAGAGCTGAAATATGGCTTGGAAAAGGTACAAGGCAGCCCTTCACCAACCTGCAAAGTGTTTTCAAAATGTCTTTCCAGAGGTTGATTTGTATTAAGAATATAATTCACTCCTCAAAAAGTTGAAGGTTTAGGCTGTGAAAATTCCTGCCCTTAGGTGACTAATGTCCTTATGATCTCAATCAAACAAGGATATTGCTAAATTTAGTTAATGCTGAAATTGAATTTCATACCATAGCATCAATCACACAAGCTGGAAAATACGTAGTGGAAGCATAGAAATTAATTTCACACATACATAGGTGATTACTTCTTCATGTCAGCTTTTCGTTTCTTCAAAATATTTACAAGGAAACCTCCACAATCTGCCCAAAAAAACCAGCGTTGCATTGATCCCAAAAAACACCCTAATTTTGAGTGGGATCACTACTAAGTAGTACGACCTGCTATACAGACCATATGACTTGTATGGATAATTGTACTGTATGTCTATAACTGTACAGATCTTGTACGGTCCATTCGTACAATTGTATGGATCCATAAAAACTTCGGTATGACTGTCAGAGAACTGTTCTGTATGCTGGCCATGACTGTGTGCTACACAGAAAAACGTCTTCCTTGGTTGCCTGCACTCTCGCCCTCTGTTTATTACCCAACCTACTCAATTGCTGACCTGTGTTGGAAGCCTCTACCTTTCTATGTCTTTATACATTTAGTAGATAATCTATTTTTAAATTCAATTGGCAAATAGAAGCCTTTCAGTTTTTTACTAGAATGAATTACAAGACAGATTGTATGAAGTGATCTCTGCTATCTACTGAGATAAGTGCCATGGAAGTTTGTTTGTTGCTTCATGGGTTTGGCCAATAGGCTTGTATTCCTCCGTTGGAAACCTCTTCAGGATATGGACTGCATACTTACTCTGTCCAAGGAAAATCTCCCTTGGTCTCTGCCAAACCTCCAACTCCAAGAAGTAATGAATCATGCCATTGTCCTTCATGTTAATCTTAGCTGCCATGTTTGCTTCACAACCTGCAATGCGCTTCTTCACACCTATTAAAAACGAGTCTTCTACTTACATCAACAAAACAAGAAGATCAATCTGAACAAATATATAAGTTATAATCTGCTTTGCTTTTCGTAAAGACCAATAGCATGCTATTAGTGCCTCCTTGAGTCTGTAAAAGGATTTTTTATGCTTGCACACATGGGACTCCTTCCCGTTTTGAGACTGCTCTATGTACACTTCTTCTTCAATGATCTCTGTTACCCACCAAAAGTGGGTGACCCCTAGGAGAAACTTTTCCCCTATTCATCTCTTCCAGTCGGCAGCCAGCAGCCCCTCAGAGCCGTTGAGTAGTCAATGTGATGTGTCATGCATATCTTTGCCACCTGCATTAGTCATATGTTTTCCTGCCCATTTGCTAAGAGCACATGTTAGAAGGTGCACTTCTGATCAAAAGGTACTTTATTCATTTTGCAATCGGGTGTTTATGCTTGTTTGTATTTGATCATTTTGACATGGATTATGGGGTAACTTGGAAGAAACAAGGGTCTTGGTTGTAATCTTGTTCCCTCACTTTAAATTGGGACTTAATTTTCAATCCTAGTCCAGTGGTACCTTCCCTAATGGCCCAATGGGTATAGGATGGGCACTACTTAAGAAGCCATGATTGAGATAGCATAATGTCATCTTCAAAATCAACATTAATTTTCAAACTCAATGATTTTTCAACCCCTGGCACATGCAATACATCATGGATAGGAATCATCTTGCCATTCTCCCTTTGAAATAGAATAATCCCTCTAGCAATTGGGTTGCACTTGGACTTGTTCCCCATTTGAATTTGGAACCTGATGTCCTCCTTGTAACTGGGGAAGTACTCTCTAACTCTTGTCATATGAAACAACGCTCCATTGTCTATGTACCACATACCCTGTGAAGTTGAGCTAGATAGACAAACAATTAATGCGAATTCTTATTCTATTCTACTGTAGAGCTCATATGCATCTGCTGAAGCTGCTACTTGCTTCTTTCTCTTCTTCTTCCTTTGTGGGCAATCACTAAGATAGTGACAAAATTCATGACAATCATACCACTTGATCTTTGATAGGTCCTTCTTCTCTCCTTTTGAGCCTTGTCTCTTACAGGAACCCTTCTTCATTTTTCCTTTCCTTTCCAAGGCGATATTTTCTTGCTTCCTCTTTGTGAAAATTTCATCTATTACAACTGGAAATTATTCTACTTGTTAATTTAATTTAACAATTTATTTGCCCATACAAGCAAAGAATAATTCTCTATTGCAATTTTCACAAATAAACGACAGAAGAAAAATAGTGTTAGAAACTGAGAAAATCTAGCGCACACATAAAAATGACTATTATTTTTGGACAAATGTCCCTAAAAAAACTAGTGCAGCGACTGAGGGTTTTATTATTATACAATAGTGGAATTCTAAGTACAATCTATGGATGCCCAACCGGCAATCCAAATAACAAGTATATGATAGAAATAATTAAAGAGAAAATTCTCTCACCTCACTAGCAATCCCGACACTGGCTTCTCCAGAAAAACTGGCCGTCCAAACTCCAGCATAGACTCTTTGCGCAGTCCTTGCATTGCCTCTTACACGTGTGGCTCGAATCTGCCTCTGAGCAAGCCGTCTAACCTATCTCTTCTATAGGAAGTGACTCTCTGGCACTCTGGAAGACTTTCCTGACCTCTAGAAACTGAATCAACTTCCTCCCCAGCTAAATTGGACTGCTCTGCTTTAGCGACTATGCAGTCCCTTTGTCGCTGCTGCGTGGATCACTTCTGTCACTTGCTACTGCTTCTTCGGATCTAGAAAACTTCCTCCGGATCACTGTCCCTGGCCCTCACTATCTCTGCTTCGATCTTTGGCTCTCTAACAACGATTGCTGCTCTCTGGAAATCGATCTGCTCAAGTGTTTTCTCCATCACCACATCGATCCCTTCTTATATCTTCTTGTTGGGACTCCAACGACCAAGATTAAATCTTAATTGATGGCTCATATCATTTATGGATCGATCCATGTGAGTTTCTAGAGAATTCTCACCTTGACTTAATTAAATTGATTAATTAACTAGTTTTCCTAAATTTAGACTTAGGAAACACTAAAAAAATAGGTTAATAATCTAATTAAGCCATCTCTAGGTAGAGTTTCCAGAAACGATTTTTGGGTTTTGGAGATCTCATGAATTCTAGCCTCTCCACCAGATTTCGTGGCTAGAACACTTCCGATGCTACAGAAACCAACTCTTTCTCTTAGCGAGGAATTTGTTCTCTTTAGTACTGCACATCTTGCCACAACACCCTGTCTTTGTACCACCTCCTATCACGCTGTTGATGTCTGGATACTATGCCCACCAACTACTGTGCAACTTTGATGCTACATATGTGCTGTTGCTGGCACTGCCATACTGCTGCTAACTTTAAATCTGCACTGCAACTCTCTCTCATCTGTTGCTGCTGCAACTGCAACAATTGCATCTGAGAAGCATTCAAAACACTGAATCATCTGTGTTTAATATGATGCATCTGTCTCCTGAGTCCTGACTGCTACTAGCCGTTGCATTGTCACTGAAGAATCTGCGTTGCTGCTAACTCTACACTGAGCCACCTTCTCTGCTGTCAACACTGTACTACGCTCCTCAACATCAGATTGCTACTAGTCTGCAACTGTCGCTCTGGTACTGACTGCATCAACTGCCATTGATCCATCTTGCCACTGAATACTGTGGACCCCTCCTAGCTAGGTAATGATCCATGAGGTGGACTCTTCAAAGGACCCTGCCCAATCTCTGTAGCTCTCTGGGGCTACAACACCAAGTCATCCCACCTTACTACTCGAGGTATATCTGCGAACATTGCAAAATCTCCCTCCAACCTGGAGATAGCCTATCTATCTCAACATGTGTTCCTGCCTGGTCCTACTTCTCCTGCTTTTCCTTCTTTTTGAGAGGACACAGGGTAATGTAGTGGCCAAACTCACCATACCTGAAGCACTTGACCTTAGATAGGTCCTTCTTCTTCTTCTTCTGCTCCCCCTGCCCCCGATTGGGACCCTTCGATGCAAGGGCCACATTCTCCTCTTCCTTCACACTCTTTAATCTGCTACTACTGCTGCAGTTGATGGAGCTCTTTAATAGAGCTCACGTCAACTCCTGTTGCTGCAAATCAGCGCACGCCCTGTCCCATCTTGGCAAAGTGTGTCTGCCCAATATACTTTGGACAAACACTTGCCAATCTTTCGAGACATTGTTTAGTGCCAATCATACTAGCATTGATGGTTGAGGTGTTACTCCAATAGTTGCAAGCTGATATCAGACCGCCTGAATCTCGGTGAGAAGGGATCTATGCCTTCTCCCTTTTGCATCCTTATGCATCTCAACTTTTCTTCCAAGAACATCTTCCGTTGCTCGGAAGTACCTTGATATAGCGTGGAGAGAGCTACCCACATCTCTCTAGAAGTACCTTTATCTGCCAAATGCGAGACTATATGATCTCAGACTCCATCCAAGCTCAACCGCTTCACCCTTGCCATATCCTTCCTGTATTCCCGGGGAACTTCCACCACATTATCTACGTAGGCTTTCAGGCCATGTTCATCTAGAAGGAAGGACATCCTAGCCTTCCAGATGACGTAGTTGGAAGCTCCATCCAACATATCCTGATCTCTAAGCCTTGCTGTGGCCATCTCTAATCAAGTCGAAAACTCCATCTTTCCCTCTGCTTTGCTGTTGCTCTGCTACTCACACTTCCTTCTAGAATGCGTTGATTTGCTAGCTGCTATTGCCAATCTGCTTAGAAAAATCAAACTTCTGAGACTTGATGTTACCTAAGAGAAATTTTCCCTCTGCTATGCGTGCTTTTCTCTTCCACCCAACATTGGTTGTGCTGTTGCAAAACCCTTTGCGTCCAACCAAGGAATTTGCTTAGCAAAAATGTAAGCTGCTGTTGTTCCCTCTGGCTGTTGGAATCACTATCCCAAGCAACTCGACTTTTTTGCAACCCTGCAACTGAAATCGAATTCTTGCCCCAATAATTTGTCTTGCTTGTCTGAGGTACTGCGCAACCTTTGAGAATTTCGGCCGACTGCTCCCTCTGAACAATGAAATTCTTTCCTTCGCTTCTGAGCTTCCTAGTTGATCGCTGACGCTCTGATACCATGTGAAAATTTCATCTATTGCAAAAACTGGAAATTATTCTTCTAATTGTTAATTAAATTTAATAATCTATTTTCCTATACAAACAACGAATAATTCTCTACTGCAGTTTTCACAAATAAAACGCAGAAGGAAAATGTCGTTGAAAACTGAGAAAATCTAGCACACACACATATAAAAATGACAATTATTTTTGGACAAATGTCCTCGAAAAAACCCAACTTGGGAAAATCGATGCAACAACTGAGAGTTTTATTACCATGCAGTAGTGAAAGTCTGAGTACAATCTATGGATGCCCAACTGGCAATCCAAACAACAAGTATATGACAGAAATAATTAGAGAGAAAATTCTCTCACCCCACTAACAATCCTGACACTGCCTTCTCCAGAAAAATTCGCTGCCCAAACTCCAATGTAGGTCCTCTGCGCAATCCTTGTGCTGCCTCTTACACGTGTGGCTCGAATCTACCTCTGAGCAAGTCATCTAGCCTATCTTTGCTGCTGGTAGTGACTCCCCGACCATCTAGAAGACTTTTCCGGCCTCTGGAAACTGAATCGACTTCCTCCCCAACTAAATCGAACTATTCTACTTTGGCTACTACGTAGTCCCTGCTTTGCTTCTGCATGAATCACTTTTGTCACTTGTTGCTGCCTCTTTGGATTTGGAAAACTTTCTCCGGGTCACTGTCCCTGCCCCTCACTGTCTCTTCTTCGATCTCTGGCTCTCCGGCAACTGCTGCTACTCTCTAGAAATAGATCTGCCAAGGAATCGAACTGCTCAAGTGTTTTCTCCATCACCACATCGACCCCTTCTTATATCTTCCTGTTGGGACTTCAAGGATTAAGATTAAATCTTAATCGATGGCTCAGATCATTTCTGGATCAATTCTTGTGAGTTGCTAGAGAATTCTCACCTTGACTTAATTAATTCTGATTAATTAACCAATTTTCGTAAGTTTAGACTTAGGAAACATTAAAAAAATAGGTTAATAATCTAATTAAGCCATCTCTAGGTAGAATATCCAGAAATGATTTTTGGGTTAAGGAGATCTCATGTATTCTAGCCTCCACCAAATTTCATGGCTAGAACACATCCGATGCTACAAAAACTAACACTCTCAAGCTGCGGTGTCTTGTTGCTGTTACCGATGCCATTGACCAAGCTGAGCTTCAACTCCTCTTGAGTGAAGTCACTCCATAAGCGATTCCAATCTAGAAGTTTGTCTCGCCCATAAATCACTTGGATGAACATACTCCATTCCTTGGAAAACGCATTGTGTGCTACGCAGTAGCTCATTGCCACTAGGCTTGTCTCCAATTGCAACTAACACATCTCTGACAAGTCGAACTCTGGTGAGGTAGGAAGTTACGTCTTCCCCTTTTTGTTGTTTGATGGTCCTCAACTTCTTTTTGAGAATAATTTTCCTGTTCTCTGAAAGATCTTGGTATAGTTTTACTATGGCATCCCACATCTCCTTCGCTATGCCTTTCTTTGCGATATGTGGAACAATGTGGTCCTTGAATCGATCAAGGATCATCCTCTTCGTTTTGGCATTCTCCTTTTTATAGGTAGTCAACTGCTGTGGATCTGTTGGTACAACAATCACGTTTTGTGGATATTCCTTTAGTTCGTCCAAATGGAATGACATTCTGGCTTTCCAAATGGTAAAGTTGGAGGCTCCCTCCAACTTGTCCTGATCGCTCAAATGTGCTGCAACTATCTCTGGAAAATCTGGAAATATAGCAAAATTAAATAAACTGGAGAAATAATTGAAGAATTTCGAACTGGATTAAAACCCTTGGCTTTTCTCTTCCTGTGCCTGTGTAGATCTTCCTTTTGCCCGTAGATTTGCTCTGATACTATGTGAAATGTTTAATTTTGTTGCAGTTACTGGTTATTATTCTCCTATCTATTTAGATTATTTGTTCTGCAAATATTTGCAACAAATACCGAATAAAGCACAACTGCAACTTCACTGAAAAATAATTAACCACACGAACTACACACACAAATAATGGACACCAATACTTTTGGACAAATGTCCCTGGAAAAACACTTGTGTGGGGGAAACTAGTTTTGCAAATGAGTTATTTTATTATTTTTCAGTAAATGTGATGGAGAAAATTACAAAATTGTTTGCCATAAATTAACAAAACTTCGAAAAATTATTTTGATCACTTCTACAAGTCACCTTGATCTCCTGGAAGCAATTTGTCCCTTTAGATCAAATTTGACCTCCCTCTGGAGCTCGATTTAGCACACATGTGCAACTTGACGATAAACTCTGAACTCCTAGTAACTCGCACTAGCTGGAAAAATCAATTCGGCCCCCATTGGAAAATCTGACTTTAGCTGGCAAATCGATCTCCTGTGCAAATCGAACTCTCTTGCAATTTCTCCTTGCTCCAGAATTTCTTCCTCTCTAAGCAATTCACACTGCCTGCTAAGGTAATTCGCATCCCTGCCTAGAGCAACTCACACCATTGGAAAATCAACCTCTCTGTAGAAAAATTGATATCCTTGCCTCTCTAGAAATCGTTGTGAAAAATCTATCCAGTAATCTTGTCTCCAACCATTGCTTATCTCTCTCTGTATATACCCGTGTGTTGCCTCTGCACCCTTGCTATCATTGCAACTCTGTGTCTTGATGTGCTCTCGAAATGCCCATCAATTTGCTCTTATAATCTCTCATTGATGAATCGACAACCATGTTCTCATCTCAATCGATGGCTATGATCATCTTGACTCCAAGTGACTTTTTTGGAAGTCTCTAGAGGAAAATTGATTTACCACGATTAATACTGATTAATTAAGCTATTTCCCTAAGTTAGACTTAGGAAAATTAATTATCTGCTTAATTAAATCTAATCAAGGCTTTTTCTTGCGAAACCTTTTCTGGGTATTCGAGAAAATTTGTTCCTTAGCCCTATAGATACAATCTAAGACTATAACACTTGTTCAAGCAACACAAACTAACACTTTCATTTTGCAACCCAATTCTACTGTTTGTTGTAGGCTAGTGTCTTCTCCCTCTTGATCCCTACCACCTTGTAGAAATCAGTGAAATCATTATAGGTGTATTCACACTTGTTGTCTGTCCTCAATACCTTGACCTTCTTGTCATGCTCTCCATTTGAGCTTTGGAAGTTCTGAAATGACCGAAGACCTTGTTAGAAAATTAGAAAGGTAGAAAGATTTTCTTATTCTTGATAATTACTTGTGATGTTTCTTATTATTACAATTCTTTATATCTTCTTTCTTTTAGTTCATCAAACAATTACCAAAGCAGCAACACATAAAACAATAGACACCAGATGTAGGCACCATGCCAGGGCAAAACTCCCCTCAAGGCGAAAACTTAGTCAAGAAATTCTTCCTTTTAATAGTACTCTTTGAGACTCTTCACCCTAGACCAAGTCCAAACCTTCCCTCCACACCAAGTCAATCTCCTAGAATTTGGACCCCTTTCCAGCAAGTTCGACTAGGCAACAACTTCTGGCAATTGAGAAACTTGGAAGACTTCGATCTGCCAATACAGGACATGAAATAGAGAGAGAGAGACACCAAAATTTCGATTTTTCCTTTCTCCTCAAAATTCCCCAAACTTGCATTCACTTCGGTTTCCCGACAACAAATTCACACTTTTTCCAGCTACAAGAGATATCGAACTTGTGTGAGAGAGAGATGCTCCAAATGAATTTGATGTGCTTGTATTTATAGGCTCCATGTGAGGTCGAATAGGGTCCTAAGGCCTACTTGATCTTCTTCTAGGCCGACATGGTGTGGAGGTTACATAAATCATATTTGACTCAATACCTGAACCTTTTTACATGATTCAAAAGCCCAAGAAGGGTCTCTTTAAAAACACAATGACTCTATTGACTCAGAATAAATCCTAGAAGTCCTCAATGGGGACTGTTTTCGCACAGAATGTCTAGGCACCGCGACAACGACTTAGATCGGGGGTTGTCACCCTGTTCCCCAATCTCTCCATTTAAGCTCTCTCCCTACAATAGTCTAAGGGGGGTGGATCCTACGAAAATGGAATGAAGGAGAACTAGTTGGGAACTAGCCAGTTCGAGAGATAGTGAAGCGACCAAGTACTTGATTAAGATTTAGCAAGAATTATAGGATTTGATTAGATTTAAACGATTAATACCAGTGCCTTATGGAGTCAACAATCTTGCTATGAAATTTAGGACCAAGCAGTTGATTTGCAACTGCTGCTTTGATGAGTGACTATCTTATATGAAATGCAGATCCTAAAGTTAATGTGAGATGCAAGAAACTTAGTTACTTTTAGTTAAATGACTATCTAAGGTTAAACCCTTCAGTCCTTTCTATATTGAGCCTGATTTCGTAGTAATTGGTAGAGAGAAAATAAAGTGAAGCACACTAAGGTGTGATTAACAATACATCTCTTGAAAATCTAACATACCCGGTGCCTCCGGTGTTGCAAAGAGTTGTGGCTCTGACGACTGCAAGGTCACCGTTTTAAGTACTATTAAAAGCAAGGACCAAGCTTATGATTTGGAAGTAAATTTTAATTACGCAGAACTAACTTAATATGCAAATGCACAAGATGATTAGAAAATGAGGTGAAGTTAGATTCAAGGATTGGAAGCGCTTATGCTACAATCTATCAAAGCTCTTAATCACCAAAATGAAATGTTCAATTCACTAGACAAAGATTGGAAGATAAACTCTTAGGAATATCACAATTAAACCACAAGCTTACTTCAAATCTTTTTAATACAATTATAGTTCAAAAAGAACAAAAACTTCTTCACAATTTAATATCATTGCCAACAGATAGATGCTAAACTGCTCAATCTAGGAAACAAAAGATATGCAATTTATCACAATTCCATGAAAGAATACTTAACAATTACTTGAAAAATTCGCCAAGAAATATCTAATAATTCAAGCAATTAAGACCACATTTAAAGTTAATTAACGACGAGCAATTTCAATAAATGTCAAGCATAAAATGATGCTCTAAACCTTAGCATGCAAAATACTTTAGCAATTAAATTTCGAAAATTTAAATACTATGAAGAACCATGAAATTCAAATGGTAAGCAATTTAAATATTCCAGAAAAATGATTTTTCTTAATTGACCCCAATCCAGAAAAAATTATGCTTTCTTATAGTCAATCTTTAGAGATGATTTAAAAATTATTTAAACGTTTTTGACTATAGAGAAATTAAAAATTTTAATACCACAAAATTTTCCCTTTAAATTTTAAAGTACAAAAAATCCCTAACACAAAGAAAAACCGAAGAAGGAACTTTAGATTAAAAATGTAATTATTCCTTGGGCAAATTTTAATGTGCTAAGTTTTATGAAACAAATTTAATGTGGGAAATGCTTAATTAAGTTTATTTATTTATTTATTTTTTATTTGATTCTTCTTCTTCAGATATGACGAAAGTAAACAATCAAAAGGCTTGATAAATCAATTTTTTAATGGGCCAAAGGCCACATAAAAATTTAAACTTTCAACACCCAAAAATTCTCTTTTGATTTAATTTCTTTAGAAAACTAATAAAAAATGGAAATGAAGAATTTTTAAAATTTTTGTTTTTATCTCAAGCAAAATCAAAATGTCATAAAAAAATCAAAACCAAAAGGAAAAGGCAAAATTAAAAAATGAAATTCAATTTCTAAAAAGAAAAAAGCTATGTTGCACGGGTTCCCGAACCCAGGGGTGGGGTTCTCGAACTCGTCTCGGGTTCCCGTCTCCATGTTCCGGGTGCTGGAACGGGTACCTCTGAGAAGAACCCTGAAGAACCCGGTTCTTCTTGAAAGAACCCGAGACTTCGAAATCATAAACCAGGTTCTTTTGATACATCGGAAAGGATTGCAAAGTGTCGATGTAGATGTAATATTCCCAACTCAAATATACTCAATTTTCTCTTAAAATTTCTGAGTTTTGAATTGAGTTTCAATGAGTTTTAATTGAGGTATTTTATCAAATAGTTGAAGGACAACTGCTGTAGATGTTGGTTTTATATTTTCTCTTAGGTGACATGGACAGGGGCCATTGCAGCAATGGGAAAATGCTTCAAATAACTAGACAACTTATTTATAAACTCGGAATTAGACTTTCACTGCTGTTATAACTTAAAATGATGAACATTTATGAGCATAAACAGCCATGCAATTAACTAGACACCAATAGATGTAGTGAAGGTCAAAACAGTGGAACCTGGTAGCATTACAACAGTATATAAATGGAATATCAGCCTTTAAATAATAGACCTTCAGCCATTAAAATCAGTGTTCTACAGCAGAGATGGATCAGCAATAAACATAGCTTGTTCTCTGAAAAATCGTTGTTTAACAAGGCAACGCCTGATATTGTTTAAGAGAAAATTTCCCAAATTTTAGAATGCCATTGCGAAGGACACACCTGGAACATGCTCCATCTGATAAGAACTTAAACTTGCTGATTGTCAGAGCTTCTGCAATTAACTTGATTCCTCGAGTAGGCAAGCTGCTACAGGATTTGGCAAAAATCTTGAAATCTGGACAGTGAATAAAGATACATAAATTGGGCTCAATTATCTCTTGAAAGAGGATATTCGATTAGCCTTTAACCTCTGAAATCAATACGGTTAAATCATAAATATTTTAGTTTTCTTGTTTAAAGTTGAAAAATATGCAAATTCATTTATATTATAATTTATAAAATATAATATTTATATATTATATATAAAAATTATAATATACCCTCGAACGAATCCATGCACCTTGTTTCAAAAAAATGACGTCCCCATCCCCGTCCCCGAACCCATGTTTCCTGGCAACATAGGGAAAAAGTCGTAAAAAAAATTAAAATCAATCTTTTTAAACGTTTTTTTTTTTAGTAAAACCTCAAAATAATGAAAAACAACTCCTAAATAAAAAAAAAGTCGAATTATGTTTTATGGAAAAATGAAAAAAGCTTAACCTTAAGAGAAATCGAAACAAAAGATAAAAAATGGGAAATCAAATTTGCTTTTGCAGGTCGATGGAGAAAGAGAGAAGACAACGTCGTTGGAGGAGATGAAAAAGAGCTCGAAGGAGTTCGGGTAGCGGTGCAAATGGAACACAAAGATTTATTCAAGCTAGGGGCGCTGTAAAGGGAGGAGTTGGGATGGGCGAGTAGCTTCCACGACAAGGGGCAGGGCCGCGATTTGACAAGGAGAGGAATGCTACAAGAATGGAGGATGGCAGAAAGAAAGCAGGAGAAGGAGAACGCGGGTTGAGTAGGAGCCGCGATGTAGATGAAATGTGCGGGGGTATGAGATAATGCTTCACGCAAATGGCAGGAACTTGGAAAAATCGACACATAGGAGGAAAAGAGGAAAGATTAAGGCCGCAAAGTGAAAGTAAAACACATAGAAAAAGAAGCAAAAAAGAATTGCGAGGATGGAAGGCAGGGAAGGAGAAAAAAATGCAGAAGAGAAAGCTGCAAATTTCAGAGAAAGAAAAAACGCAGACAGAGGGAGCAACAATTCTTTATAAAGTGCTTCAGGGCAGCAGATAGTAGCCCAACAACATTAAAAATCTTTCCAGAAATTTATATTTTTAAAATGATATATTCCTGCTTCAAATTCTCTCAAGAAAACTCATGAAATCCTCAAATCTAAATTTCAAAACCCTCGGACTATAAAAAAAACTTTGAATAATGTCCCTGCAAAACGGTATTTAGGCCAGATCTTACTCTCCACGGCCTAGATCTGGCTTCAAATAAAAATTTCTCCTTCAGATCTGCACTTGCAAAAACGAAAACCAAAATACCCAGAACCCAGATATACAAAAATAAATAAAACCCCAGAAATCCAAGTTAGAAAAAAAGTTTCAGATCTATATAAAATTTTTACAGATCTATGCACAAAGATTGTAGATCTATCAGATTTGAGGAGTATGAGTCCAACTCCGCTCCCAGATCTGATAATCTAAGGCTCTCAATAGCTAGATCTATCAATTTTTCCAGAAATATTAAAAAAATGATTTTTAAAATTTTAGAGAGGTACTAGCCCAAAAACAGCTTGCAAAAGAAATTTAATCTTAAGATAAGTCCGGGAGCTTATGTGAAGTAGGCTCTTCAGAAAATATACGCTGAAAGTTGGTTGGTCCAACAGAGAACTATCCCCAAACACTCAATGAAAACCTGAAAGATCTCTTGCAAACACTAGATCAACCATCAAACCAAGTAGAGAAATAGAACAACAATGAAATTCTGAAGAAATAGAGATACTTGCTACTTTGATCAAAATTAAGAATGTTAACCTAGATCCAACAAACTGAATAAGATACCTGTATTCAGATTATTCGAAAAGAGCTATTGATTGATAGGTTTCATATAACATTAAGCATAAATTAAAACAATGATATCATAAATTCATGAAGAGGAACACCACAACACGTTGAAACCCCAAAGACTTTTTGCATTGATTCAAAAAAGTATACAAGAGAGCTTGAGAGCTTAGTACACAATTCAAAGATTGTATGAAAAGACATACTGACACTGACTTCTAATTTATAGGTAAAATCTCCAACAACTAGTTGGTTTGATCCCTGTTAAATTAATCTCGACCGTTCTTAAAGATCTAATTAATCTTTGACCATCATTGTCAAAATTATTTTATTTTTGAGGAAAAATCGAATTTATCATTTAATTGATATTTAATTAAAACTCAAAATTAATTATTTTGAGTTAATTTCCTCAAAAATTTGACTTTGACTTTGACTTAACCACCAAGGCCAAAGGGTCCAAAATTTCTTGATTTTCTCAATATTCCCTTGGTCGGGGACCTCCAAAAAGTAACTTCTTTAAAACCCACAAATTTCACCATTGGAGAAAATAATTTTACCTAGGACACAAAATTAATTAAATTTTTGGCTTAGGATTTAATTTAATTTTGCCAGAAAATTTAATTAATCGACTATTGAGGAGATTAATAATTTTTCCAACTTTATAATATTCAGCCATGGTGTCTGATTATGAAGGACCATGCATATTTTACAATTTAATACATGAAGGGGGAACACCTATTTGCTATAGACCTTTAACATTTACCCATTTCTGCAACACAAAATATGATCTAGTAGACCAAGTAATCTGTAATAAAATAATTTAGCCAATTAGCTAGGATTATTCCCAAATTATTTTTACAAAGACTCGATAAAAAAACACTAGGACTCACTTAATATCTTGACGACAAAATCCACCGTAGCTTTGGGGTGAGGTTGGAGGGAAAAATTCTGCCAATCATTTGTGTCTAGAAACACAGATGAATTAGTGGGACAAAAAACCTCCTAAGGTAGAAATCGTCATCAAAATACTATGCTTACCTAGGTTTTTACATACATGATGGTCTTACTAAGATCATTTACATTATAACCATGCATAATGGGTTTACATCATTAACAAAACTGTTGGCTGATGATGAAATCTGAAAGGCGTGAACACTCGAACATGATAGATTCCTTTTGTGAAAAAAATGGGTGTACTGTTATGGGCTTGTTCACACAGAGTGGTCAACAGGGATTTTGACCTAAAACATGGTGACCAAAGCATGAAACCCATGCTTTAATAAGTCACAATAATTATAATAAAAATTCTTTTCTTTATTCTTTTGACAAGTACATTACATGACGACTCAAATACATTAAATGAAGACTGAACCTCGTTACATTTTCCAACACTCCCTCTTAACTAGGGAGGTATTCATCATATGCAAATACAGTGGAAGATTTCAAGCTATATGAACCATGAAGAGCTTTGGGCACCGCAATGCCATGGACCAGATTCCTAACCAGGGCAATCTATCCAGTGGTCTCTCAACAATTCCTGACTAGGGCAATCTATCCATTGGTCTCTCAACAATTTAGGCACTGCAATGCTACATACTAGATTCTTGACCAGGGAAATCTATCCATGTGGGAATAAGATGGACTCAAGCTTTCAACCCCTCTAGGTACCATCAAGCTTACTTGCTAACCACCAACCCAAAAAATCCAGGTGTGTATCGAACACAGAGCTCTATGATTAACACCATCTTTCCAACTTCTAGACATCAACATAATGTGCCAGCCAGATGCCCTCCTAGGCAATGCTTCACTCACAAAGCTTCAACACCCATTGATCCATCAGATCAAGGATGACCAATCTCTCCCAATCTCTCCCAATCAAACTGATTGGTAACCAACATGCTATCAAAACCTTCAAGAGATTCACCTGTACAAACACAACTCCAATCAATAATATACTTTCACATGTACATAATCAAATACAAACCTCGGGGTCATTCTAGATGTTGCTCCTCAACTCAGGGACTATCAACTGAATATTTGACAGAAGATTCCTCAATTATATACTTTTCTTTCCTACTTCTCAGGCAACAACATGTCCTTCGAAATTCATTCTTCAATCAAAACCAAGCTATGCCCTATCTCTCAACTAGGGAGCATCTTATTATCCAGACTCCCTCTTACTCTTAAAGAGATCTCTTCTATTCATGCTTCCTCAGGGAGATCAACTTCTTCTTTTCGTTATCGGAGAATCTTTCGTGGCTTCCAATCATTTCATCAGAGTTACCTCATCATGCTTATCACATCAACGAGCATTTTCATCATATTGAAGATTGTGTACCTGCACAACTTAGATATCAAGTACAACCAAGTCTATAGAAGCATGAAGTTAGCCGTATTAGAATCACGAAAGCATTTCAACTTTATACATATCAGATACCCAGACTTAATTACAAACAAGAGAGTCGAGACACATACTCTTTAACATCTTGCTAGGGACGTTGTCATAAACCCGAGACTACTTCACGACAACTTTCATTCTATTTAGAATTTTAATGTTCCTTCCAAAGGTATGACATACCGTACTTCAACATATAGTAAACCCTAGAAACAATTCAAACAAAGGTCTGGAGGGTCTTGCGCTTCCGAGTGCAAGGGGATTGAACTTAACGAGGAAGCTAGGTTGGGAAGCGACGAAGCTACGTAGCTAGGTGGACGGTGGGTTGTTCGAGTCTACAGTGAGTAAAAGGAGATGAAAAAACTATCTACTTTTACCCTATTAGCTCCCCTCAACTGTATCGTAGCTATCATGTGCCTCATGAACTGTCTCATAGCTATGATTTCACTAACATTATGTATCACTAAATCTTCACTCATGCTACAAAGCATCTAACAACCTTGTTTGTGAGAATAATTTCGGCCAAATCACATAAAAAATCATTTGTCGACGCGTTTCGAACCAACCAGTGTGGTTCATCGTCAGGACAAGTTGAAGATCCAATCTGAGCGATCGACAGCAGGCCATTCCAACAACTAAATTTTTCAGAATAACCGTTAAAGGACCCCTAACGGCTAGGTTTGACCAGACCCAAGGGGAGGGACCCAAATTTTACTAATTCTTTAATATATTATTATATACATATATTAAATTATATATATTATTTAATATATTATTTATTCATATTAATATTATTATTACCAATATTAATATTATTATATTAATATAATTATTTACCATTATATATATTTTTCATTTATTAACCATTATATAATTAGAGTAATACATTATTAGTATAAACCTAACATTTTATTATTAAAGGTAATATTTTTATTTATAATTTAATAAAAATTAATTTTATTTTATTTATATATTTATTTATTTGTATATTTAATTAATATTCCTATTATTAAATCTTATTAATATATATTATTTAATAATATATATTTACCATATTACCTAACTAAAAATATTTATTTATATTTAATTTCTATATAAATAATAACATTAATATTTCCAATATACTAGTATTAAAATCATTAATAAATATTATCTATTTTAATTTATCATAATGGTAAATATTATTATTATATCCTATTATTAAAAGTAAGATTTAAATCTCGACCTAATTAAAGCTCAGGAAATTATTATTTTATATTTTATTTATTTAATTATTTATTAATGTTAATATTATTAATATTCATATTCCTATTAAGATAAAGTAATAAAAATATAAACTACAATCACAACTTAGTCATTAACATGACCAACTTCCACTAGGGTTAGTTGCAAACCCTAGATTTCTGATCAATCATCAATCCCAACCAAATCTCAGATTTCAACAATCTTACACAAATCTCAAATTATCATATTGTCATCATACATCAGAGATTTTACTTCTACTAAAGTTCAACTCCAAAACCCTAGAATTCCATTTTCACAATGTCAACAATCATTAAATAAATAGATCTCAGATTGTTATATCACACATACTAGACCATTTAACTACTACTAGAGTTTAGCTGCAAAACCGTAGATTTCCAAATATCATCATCATAGAATCTCAGACAAGGACTTCCATTAAATCCTAAGACTTATGACCATCAATAACTAGGTCAACACACATATTTAGGAATTCATACATATACATAAGCATATCATATGGCCGACAACATTAATATATCTGACCTAGACCAAGCTAGGGTTTCAACCAAAAGGACATACCTATACATGCCTAGAGTTCATCATCATGAAAATACATTTCATATCATGTGTTATTCAAACCCAACTTCATAGAAAATATGAAATAAGAGTTAGACATACAAACTTGATTAGACTAGGGTTTGATCAGGCAAACACACACATACCAAGGAAAACATTTCTAAGACATTATAGGGTCCTGCTCACACATTCCACCAAACCATAATGAGTTAAGGTTTCAATGTAGAAACATAGCAAACCCAACATTACCAAAAACTTCATAGGTTTGGGATTTTAGACCTTATCATTCAACCCAAACAAGTTAGGTTTTTCTAATCATACCAAAATCCCAAACATGACATCATCAAACTTCAAATAGCATTTCACAATATCCCTAAGCAGTTTAGGTTTTTAGACATTCACATTAGCATACCCTTCGGTTAGGGTTTTCGAGAATCCGTTTGGGGTTCTACAAAATCATTTAAGAATATGAGTGGGGTGGGTAGATTTATCAAGAGATGAATCACTCAAAACAAGAATCTTTATGATTCAATATAACTAGACATAACAATGTTAGTAATAGATTGTCAAATGAATAATCCTTTCAATATAAAGGAAACAATGTATTTAAGACATAACTTTGTTCCTTGACCAACCATGCCTTGAGAGGTCCTCCTTCATACTTCTTGCAGATGTTTTTCCTAATCAAGACAATAGAGGGAGAATGATGATTAGTATTTAATATAATCAAAGCTAAATGAATACATGAAACCCAAACTGAAAGGAAATGAGATACTTATCTTTGGAAGTTGTTGGGCCTCCAAAGCTTGAGGGACACGTACAAACTTATAAAAACAATAAAAATGTCTTTTCGAAAATATCTTTAAAACCTATAAATTCTAAAACATATAAAACAAGATATCGAAAGCTACAAGTAAAGAACTTAGTAGTGTAAGTCCCTAATGTCAAATTCTTCGGGCTTGGCTTTCTTTGAGTCTCCTTCCTCAACAAAGTTATCATGATCTCTATTTGTCTTCTTATTCTTTGGATTGTCAGGACAATCACTCTTGTAGTGACCCTTCTTATGGCATTGGTAGCATTCTATCTTGGACATGTCAACTTTCTTCCTTGGTCCTTTCGATTTCTTTCCTTTATGTTGAGCAATGTAGGCATTTGGTACTCCTTCAGGATTGGCAACTAATGAGATCCTTAATTCTTCCCGACTGCAGGCAGTCCATAGTTCTTCAAAAGTGGGAGCTTCCTTCTAATTTTTAAGACCTGCAGCAAATGCACCCCAAGATGATGACAATCCTAATAGAGCAGTGATCATGAGTTCTTTTTTTGGAACAATTTCATCAATGGTCAAGAGATCATCCCTGATTCTAGCTATCTTCACAAAGAAGAATGCCACAATGTCGTCTTTAGTCATCTTTGTGGTCCTTGGCTCATTCTTCAAACTTGCTACTTGACCAATGTTCTTAATAGTAAATAACTTTGACAAGGCTGCATACATTTCCTGAGCATGATCGATGTTAGCTATGAATGGGACAAGATTGTCCTTTATTCCTTCTACCATCAAAGTCATGGCCACCAATTCTAATTCCTTGTATTTCACTTTGTTAGCATCACTATAATCCTTTGTAGGCTTCTTTACTTTTCCTTTGACAAGGTTCAGTACCTTGTTCTTTTCAGGGATTAGGTCAATCCTCTTCTTCCAGGACCTGTAGTTAGATGCTCCTTCAAGTTTGTTCTCTCCCTTGATTGTGTTGACATCTTCCTCGAATATAGTAGACTCCTTCCCTGAGATAGTCCTTTTGAATGGTTCCTTGATCAAGTGCTTGAGACTGCCTTTTACTTCCTTCTTCACCAAAGCTCTAATAGCATGTTAGAAAATCAGAAAGGCAGAAATATTTTCTTATTCTTGATAATTACTTGTGATGTTTCTTATTATTACAATTCTTTATATCTTCTTTCTTTTAGTTCATCAAGCAATTACCAGAGCATCAACACATAAAACAATAGACACCAGATGTAGGCACTATGCCAGGGGAAAACCCCCCTCGCGGGGAAAACCCAGTCAATAAAGTCTTCCTTTCAATAGTATTCTTTGAGACTCTTCACCCTAGACCAAGACCAGACCTTCCCTCCACACCAAGTCGGCCTCCCAGAATTTTGACCCCTTTCCAGCAACTTCGACTAGGCAATAGCTTCTGGCAACAGAGAAACTTGGAAGACTTCAATCTCCCAATTCAAGACATGAAATAGAGAGAGAGAGAGAGGCACCAAAATTTTGATTTTTCCTTTCTCCTTAGACTTCCCCAAACTCGCATTCACTCCGTCTTCTCGACAATACACTTCGCACTTTGCCCAGCTACAAGAGATATCGAACTTGTGAGAGAGAGAGATGCTCCAACTGAATTCGATGTGCTTGTATTTATAGGCTCCATGTGAGGTCGAATAGGGTCCTTAGATCGACTTGATCTTCTTCTAGGCCAACATGATGTGGAAGTTACATAAATCATATTTGACTCAATACTTAACTTTTTTACATGATTCAAAAGACCATGAAGGGTCTCTTTAAAAGTAAAATGACTCTATTGACTCAGAATAAATCCTAGAAGTCCTCAATGGGGACTTTGACCTAAAACATGGTAATCGAAGCATGGAACCCATGCTTTAATAAGTCACCATAATAATAATAATAATAATAATAATAATTCTTTTCTTTATTCTTTTGACAAGTACATTACATGATGACTCAAATACATCAAATGAAGAGCGAACCTAGGTACATTTTCCAACAGACCTCACCCTTGGTTTTCATGAAATAGATCAATGTCTTTTTAGAGAAGTCATCAATGAAGTTCACATAGTAACATGTGCCCTTTATTGAAGATACTGACATAAGGCTTGCTAAATCAGAATGGATTAGATCTAAAATGCCTTTGGATTGAGTCTAGCCTTTGCACACCACTTGCTAATCCACACTGAAGTTTAGAAGCTGAGTGACCATTTATCCTAGTAATGGTAGAGCTCTATGATGGAGATACCACATCCTCTTGTGCCAAAGCTCGCACATGCTCTGATTGTTGTGCACTAGTGCTTAAGTTGGCTGACCTTGAAGTCTACATAGGTTCCCCTCGCAAACTCCAATCTTCATTGCATACTTGGTATCATCCCCAAGCTCAATATGGATTCATTAGTCATCCTTTGCAAAACTACTAAATAGCTCTCTAACCTTTGTCATGTGGCTCGAGGTGGGCCACTGCCCAAGTACTAGGTGCTTCTAGCAATAGTGCTGGGAGAAAGGCAAGACATGAGTGAAAAGTCACTCTTGAACTTGGAATCAAGCTTGTTCACCTGTGTTTTTGCTGTCGCTGCAACTGTTTGGGACTTCCACTTGTCATTCTACCTCTATGGACACTGAGAAGCAAAGTGGGCATTCTTATGGCAGGTATAACATTTGATCATTTCTCATATCTCTTTTCTGCTCGAACTGCTGTCCTCTCCCTGACTGTCACCATTCTTGATGGAAACTCTTGCTTTGATTTTCTCTGTCTTGCTGATCAGGGCTAAGTTTTCATCTGCTACTCATCCTCCCTGCTCACTGGTCCTGGGACTCTTTACGAGTCTCCTCTTGGATGTAGTCATCCCAAAGTCTTTACGAGTTGGGAAGGTGCTTCCTGGCACATATGCCCACGATGAATGGTTCCCAAGCCTTGGTGAACCCATTCAGAGTAACATTCACTAGTTCTCCATCCAACACAACTTCTCCAATCGCTGCAAGCTAGTCACAGATCTATGTGGGGGGTTCATTGCACTCTCTAAGCTTAGTTTTGAGAACAATTTTCTAACTCATGTCATCACTTTGAAAAAACGATACCAAGGTATCAAACATCTCCATAGATTTGGTCTTTTTTGCAACATGTGAAATTAAATGATCCTTAATAGCTTCAAGGATCACCCTTTGTGCCTTTATGTCCTTATCCCATGTTGTTTGCATTGTAGGATCTACTAGCGTTGGTGTCTACATGCTCCTTAATGTTTGCACTGGAGTTGGAGGAGGGTTGGACACGATTTCCTACAAGTCTTGCTCCTTCAATATCAGTCTCATTCTTGTCTCCCATGGCAAGAAATTTGAAACAGCATCAAGTCGTTCCTTAACTTTCACATTGGTTACCAATATTGCTATCTTGAGATTTATCTCTCAAGCTCGCTGAAGTAGCTTGGAAAACAATAGATCTGCTTTTCTCTTAGAGCAATTGCTTTTATACCATGTTAAATTATCCTGAAACTAGCGATCTAAGCAAACATATCAAATTGAGATTCTTGTTGGAATTATTAACTCTTGCATGAAGCGAAAAATGAGAAAAGCAATCACACACAATGCACAATTATTTATACTCTTATATATTAGTTCATCATTTGAATTTATCTTCAGAACTTACAAGAGCTCCCTTACAGTTAAAATGGCTTTGAGAAATTAATCAAATGAACAACAAACCTGAAAATTTCCGTGTGCATAGAAATTGAGGTAGCTTGCCCTCCAATTCGTATGGCGGTACAAAATCCGTACAGATGTTATACAACCTACTTTGTTGGGTTGTGTCGCTGCTCTTTTCCTTGCCGCTAACTGGCTGTCTTTCATTGTTGAAGACTAATTGCCTTCTCGCTAAACTATTGTTGAAATCCTCACCAATGGTTGAAAATCAGATCTTTGATTTTCTCCTTCACTCACATAACTTGTAAAAGAAATGCTTTGCGTGTCTTTGTACTTTGCCTTCTTTTTCTTTTTTTATAACTTTGACATGAGCCATGTTGACCACTACGTGTCAATGACCCATAGCAGTACACCCCTTTTTTTCGCAAAAGGGATAATGCTTGATCGATGTGTTCCTGCCATCCAGCTATCATCATCAGTCTGAGGATCATGTTATAATGTAAATCCATTCAGCTTGTGTATAATGTAAATAATCTCAGCAGATCCGTGTCGTGTATGTAATTACCTAGGTAAATCTACTTTTCTAGTGATGATCTACATTCTCCTCCTTGTTCACTTGTGGCTCTCTGCTCGAGCTCCATCCAGCCTCTCCATGTGAGTTGCTCCTCCTTCGCTCTCTGCCTCTGGACTTGCAATACGCACAACAAAACATTCGATTTTGTTCTATTTTGTATGTATATGGGTTAGGTTAGATATCAGTATTTAGTTAGTTCTTTTTATTATATTTGTTTAGGGTTTAGATTGGTTCATTAGCGTAAATCGATCTAGGTTTATATATGATTTTATTATTTTGTTTCGATTTTTGTATTTTTTTTGTATTTTTTTTATTTGATTTGTTTTAGTTAATCATTTTTCATTTTTTTATGAATTTTGTTAAAAAAACATTAAAAAATTTCTAAAAAACCTAAAATTAAAAAAATTCTAAAAATTTTTAGAAATCTAAAAAAAAAAAAAAAATTGAATTTCGATTTTTTTTTTTGTTTGCTTTTGTTTGTTTTTTAATAAATATTTAATGATTGACTTTCCCTTCGTTTTGAATTTTGATTTTTTTTTTTTTTTTTTTTTTTTTTTTTTTTTATTTATAAAAAAATCCTAAAAATTAAAATAATCTAAAAGATTTAAAAAACTCTAAAAACTCTATTATTTTTTTTGGTGTCATGAGAATTACGAATGAAATAAATAAAGGGATATGTGCTTAAATGCTAAAATTTTTAATGTGGCCTATGGCCCATTAAAAATTTGATTCATTAACCCTTTGATTTATTTTTCATCTTTCACATTAAAGGTTTCTTTAAGGAATAATTGAAATGGTAGTTTTAAATTCCTTGGTGTTTCTGATGTTAAACGCTAAATTTTAAATTTTCATGATTCGTCTATAGTCTAGTGCGATAAATGTTTTAATTTATATTGGTGATAAGAGAAAATTAATTAATTCTAGATCTTGGGCAATTAATGAAAATCATTTAAAATGTAGAATATCTTGCGTGATAAAGTTTTGGGCATCTTACATTTAATTATTCATAATTGTCACTGTTCGTCACATCTTGAAAAATTGTTCTAGATAACTTGTCTTCTTACTTAATCTACAGTTAATTGAGCTTAAAGGCACTGATCTATAATTGTTTCTATCTTGTGACCTTGTCTTGGTTACATTAGCATTTAATCTATTCATTTGAATTAATCGAGATTTGTTTACTTTCGTTAGGCTGTCCATCATTAAAATCTCCTAGAGTCTGCTTTTCACAGGCTACCCTCATTTGTTTACCTAGGGACTACCCCCCTTGACTTGCCTAGGAGAGAGTCTATACGGAGTAAGGATCAAGAGTGACAACCCTTACTCTGAGCGTTGTTGCGCTGCTTAGACACTTTGTGCGACAACAAGCTAAAAACCTAATCTTCAACGGCTGAGATCTAATTGTTCTAGCCATCTAAATTGTTCATGGTTTGTCATTTCCAGCGATATATGTACTATGGATTTGACATAAATAAATGGTGATTATGTTAAGTGCTTTGACATTATTGTTGGACACCTAATCCGCTAAGGGTTATGGTGTGGAATATAAACAATGATTGGAGTCCAAGAGACCACTTGGAATATGAAAACCAAGGGCCATAAGACAATATATTAATATGTAAATCTATTTTTTTTCAAGAGATTTTTTCTAGTAAATCACATTCAGTTATTTTTTTTGGCTTATGTGTTTCGAACCACTAGGTGTGGTTCATCATCAAGATTCAGATGAATGTCTTGATCCAACCCAATTAATATATCCTATAGAGATGCAAAACGAATGTTAAGGGGAAAATAATAAAATATTTAATATGAATCTTAAATAACCCATAAATTAGTTACTATGAAAAAAATGAATAGGAATGTTCAATTTAATAAAATATTGATTTAAAATAAAGATTAAGGCCTTCCACTAACTTCTCTCATATCTAATTTAATTATAAAAGGGCCTAGAGAAATAATAATAATAAAAATGTTATTATTCAAAATACTCTATATATTTTTATTAATAGTAATTGTTAAAGAATGTTATCGAAGAAAATATTATTGTAATAATAAAATAAAAATCAATTATAACTAAATTAATAAATAAAAACGTTAATTAATAATAATAATTAATAATAAAAATGTTTTTTCTTTTTTTCACAACGAAAAACGGTTATACTTTGTATTAAAAGAAATTCAAAGCCTGCTGGCCAGTGACATTCAGATAGCCCAAGAACCGGCTGTCCTCAACAGATAGATAAACTAATACCGTAACCCTAATGTTCTCGATCTTCTTAACTCTGTTAGATGAGTCGATTTCTCGAATTTCCCCAAGCTTGTGGATACAGAGAAATTGTTGAAGTAAAAGACAGTAAAACATGAGAAGCAGAATTAAGGGATTGGATCCCAATCTTCAACCCCGTCTCTTATCTGAATGCCAACAGGAAGGAGGACAACTTTGTTAGCTTCTGCATCCACTTCCTTATTATTTTGCTGAAGAACATGGAAAAAGTTCACCTGAAGAAAGGAGCCAACTAGCTTTCTTATTCTGATAACCACTCTTGCTAGCCGAAAGTGTAAGGACTATACAGAATTTAACAATCATCGTAAAGATAGTAAAGGATTTCTTAAGATTATCATGAACCTGTGATAAAATTACATAAAAATTTTACAAATCTAATTGACAGAATTGATGAGAGTACCTACCTGTTTTCCTGCGGATGAATCGCTCCTGTTACCAAAAAACCATAACCTCCCAGCTAAACCAAGTACAACCTGGGTACTCAGTCCAGATTACTTTTCAATTTCTGCAATCTGTTCCCCTGTGCCCAAAAACTTCAGAACAAGCAAGGCTCCTTCCCACTATGCTTCTTCCCACCATCCTCAGATTCTTCGTTCTTCCTCCTTTCTTCACTGTTTTGTTTTTTTTCCTGGTTCAAATCCCCTCCAAAACTCATTCGACCTCTATATGTATCCTTCCTTGGCGGTGACCGTTCTCTCCACCAACGAACCCACCACTTCCATTAGTAGTGACACCTTTTCCCTCTGTGTAATGTGAGTCATATTCTTTTAAAGGTGTGGTTACATTATATTTAGGATTTTTGTTTGTTTAATATAAATGCCCTAGGTTCATACTAGGTACTTTATTTTGATTTACTTTATCATTTTAATAATTTATTAATATTCTGGGATATATAATTATATAACCATATTTAAAAATTAACTTAATTTTTACATCTATTTCTTTATAACACTTTTTACTTTATACTTTTTAAATTTATATCTTTGGTATTTGTTCATTAATTATGATGCATTAAGCAATATGCGTGTTGATGGGTGAAAGTAACTTCTATTTGAAGGAGTGTCATGATATTCAACGTATATAGTTAATTTTAGAATATAAATACCAGTGCAGTGAATGCAATACATGCATATGTAGCTATCATATGCATGCTAATATTCTTGCGCTCTCTATATTAAACATGCGTCATTACATACACCTCTCCTTCAGAAAACTTCGTCCCGAAGTTAGGGTTTTATCATATATCAATACTTATTTTAGCGATTAGTACATTCTCGTAAGGGTTGTGTATCGAGGTTAAATTCTTATTTAATGTGAGGACACTATAAAATTGGTGTTTTGAATACTTCTAGGTTTATAACTTTAATGGTCACGCCTTACTCCAACCAGGTTTCCAAGCTATTACAAAATCATCCTATCCTTTCTAATTTTTTTTGCTCCCATCCTATTCGTCCTCTACTGGAGTATGCCATGGCGTCAGTTATACTGACCTAACCATTCATAAACTCTAAGGATGGCAACGTTGACTATATTAACCTGATTCCCAGTAGGCATCTGGCAGTCATCATCACACGTTTAGGGGAGCGTGACTCACACAGTCCTCCCATGACTCCAGGTTTCGGAGGATAAATGGTGCGTAACACCTCCACCCCTCCCAGTGGAATCAGGGTTAATACCCTATCATGGAATCTCATTGAGCCTTAATTGTTCTGATGTTTTTGTCATCACATGGTCATCTTGGTAGCGATATTATCTGCAATCATAAACATTTGTCCATGCATTTATAAAATGTGCATCAACATATTCAAAACAATAGTTTATGTATAATTCATACATGTTAATTATGGTATAACATACTTGGATATGTCCTACTCATATCATTAGCTTTCATATTAAAATGTAATCTTTTTTTGATTTCTATCTCATCAATCATATTGATATGCATAAATGAAACAAAATTATAATATCTTAATTCCCATTAGAAGCAAAATTACTCAAATATTTAAGCTTTACTTTGATAACTATAATTCAGTAAGATCAATAACATATTTCATCTTAGTATCCATGTACTAGTGGGATAAAATAGATAACATGTCATAAAAATTTACGTTTATATATGATCATTCCAAAATGGTACTGTTTCTAATTTATAGTAAAGTAAATATATACAAAACATGGTTTAAGGTTTTTCAAAATTGACACAAGTTGGGGTAATTTTGACATATGATTTCCGTATCTTCCCAAGTAGTCGATCCAGGACTATACTTGTCCCACTTGACCTTAACTTGGTCTACCAGACGATCCCTGAGTTGTCGAACTCTACGTTCTAGTATACGTAATGGTTTGACCGATATGATTCCTTCGTCCGATGCCTGTAGTTCCTTCCATTGAAGGTTATGAGATTGGTCAACTATGTAATGTCTTAATACAGATACATGAAATACATTATGAACTTTATGCAAGTGAGGTGGCAGTGCAAGACGATAGGTGATAGGTCCAACTCTTTCCAAGATTTTAAATGGTCCAATAAATCAGGGTGACAACTTTGTCCCTTTTCCGAATCGAATAGTGCTTTTATTCGGTTTGATGCGGATGAAACCTGATCCCCTATTTCATACTTCCTATCAGTTCTGTGAGCATCAACATATCTCTTTTGTCTATCTTGTGCTTCTTTTAACCGTTGTCTAATTTGTTTTACCTGCTCCTCCATTTCTTGGATTAATGCTGGTCCTACTATCACTTGATCTTCTAACTTGTCCCAACTTAACGGTGTTCTACAAGGTTTGTCGTATAATGCTTCAAATGGAGGCATTCCGATTGAACTGTGGTAACTGTTATTGTATGCAAATTCGACTAAGGATAAGTATTTTTTCCAATGCGATTGCTGATCTATAACATACATCCTCAACATATGTTCAAGTACTTGATTTACTCTTTCTGTTTGCCCATCCGTTTCAGGATGATAAGCTGTACTCAAATTTAGTTGAGTTCCTAAGGCTGACTGCATGCAAGTCCAGAATCTTGAAGTGAATCGTGAATCTCTATCTGATATGATCTTCTTAGGTACTGCATGAAATCTGATAATTTCATTTATGAATACTCGAGCTATGTTAACAATTTCATAAGTATCTCTCACGGGAATGAAATGAGCACTTTTCGTTAAGTTATCCACTACCGCCAGAGTAGCATTGTGTCTTTGGGAAGTAAGAAGTAGCCTAGTGATAAAATCCATAGAAATGATCTCCCCTTTGGTCATAGGAATGTCGTGTGGTTGTAAGAGACCTGCTAGATGACAATGATTAGCTTTTACTTGTCATTCCAAACATTTTGCAACGAATTGAACGATATCACGTTTCATGCCCGACCAGAAGAAAAGTTTCTTGGTATCAATATACATTTTCTTTACTCCAGGATGTGCATAATATACTACTTTGTGGGCCTCCTTAAGGATGGTGTCTCGAAGATCCCTACAAGAATATACATCCTTCCATGAAATTGTAAGATTCCATCATTTTCTAGTTCATATCCTTCAAACTTGGATTTTTTTGGCTTTTTACTATCAAGACTAGATTTTATCTTTAAATACCAACTATCTTTTATGAGATGTTCTAGTACTCGTTGCCTTAAGTCATACTTTGATAGGTATGAGAGAGAATATCTGAGGTTTTCTGCTTAAAGCATCTGCTACTACATTTTTTTCCTTTAATATATGATATTCCAAAGTCATATTCACTTAGAAATTCACTCCATCGTCTTTTTCTAGCATTCAAGTCTCTTTGGGTGAATAAATATTGTAGACTTTGATGGTCGCTTTTAAGCGTAAAACTTCGCCCTACTAGATAGTGTTTCCAAATCTTTAAAGCTAGTACTACATCGGCTAACTCTAAATCGTGAGTAGCATAGAGTTCTTCATGAGGTTTTAACTTTCTTGAGACATACGCTATTGCTCCTCTATCCTGCATTAGTACTGCACCTAACCCATGTTTGGATGCATCAATACATACCGTAAAATCTTTGTCTATATCAGGAACTTTTAAGATTGGTGCACTGGTCAGGAGTCTTTTGAGTTCAGAGAATGCTCTATTACATTCCTCAGTGCATTCATATTTAACACCTTTACGTTGAAGAGTTGTAATCGGCTTTGCAATTTTGGAGAATCCTTCCACAAATCTTTGATAGTAATCGGCTAAACCCATAAAGCTTCGTACTTCATGTGCTTTTTTTGGTATTGGCCATTCCATGATTGCTTTTACCTTCTCAGGGTCTATTGAGATCCCTTCACCTAATATGATATGACCTAAGTAATGAATCTTTTCCTGAAAGAATGAACACTTGAATAAATTTCCATATAACTGGTGTTTTCTGAGGCAGGATAATACTATCCTTAAATGGTCTTCATGCTCTTTCTCATTCTTGGAGTAGATGAGTATATCATTTAAACAGACTTGTACAAATTGATCAAGATATTTGTGGAAAACACTGTTCATAAGATTCATGAATATTATTGGCCATTCCATGATTGCTTTTACCTTCTTAGTGTCTATTGAGATCCCTTCACCTGATATGATATACCTAAGTAATGAATCTTTTCTTGAAAGAACGAACACTTGGATAAATTTCCATATAACTGGTGTTTTATGAGGCAGGATAATACTATCCTTAAATGGTCTTCATGCTCTTTCTCATTCTTGGAGTAGATGAGTATATCATTTAAATAGACTTGTACAAATTGATCAAGATATTTGCGGAAAACACTGTTCATAAGATTCATGAATATTGCTGGTGCATTAGTTAATCCAAATGGTACCACAGTAAATTCATAATGCTCGAAGCGTGTTCGGAATGCAGTCTTAGAAATATCGCTTTCGGAAATCCTTCGCTGATAATAGCTTGATTGAAGATTAATTTTTGAAAAAACAGCAGCTCCTTTCATTTGATCGAAGAGGTCATCAATTCAAGGCATAGGATATCGATTCTTTATTGTAGCTCGATTCAAGTCTCGATAATCTATGCATAATCTTAAGGATCCATCTTTCTTCTTGACAAAAATTGCAGGAGCACCCCAAGGTGATATATTGGGTCGAATATGTCCTATATCCAATAGTTCTTTCAATTGAATTTGTAATTCTTGAAGTTCTGGAGCTGTCATTCTATAAGGTGTTGTAGAGATTGGTTAAGTACCAGGTTTCGATTCTATGGTGAGGTCTAGCTCTCATTTGGGGGGTAATCCTGGTAGTTCCTTTGGAAATACATCTGGAAATTCGCTAACACTGGATATTGTTCAAAGGATGGTCATTTTTCTTTACTTACTTCTTGAATTACATATGCCTGACAACCTTTCCTTAAGCAACACTTCTTTTTCATTGCTGATATGTAGCGTAAAGATACTTTTCTCTTGATACCTTGAATTTGGATCGCCTCTCCTTCCTCATTTATACCGAGAATTCGTTTTCCATAACAATCTACCGAAACTTGATGAGCTTCTAACCAATCCATACTTATGACGAGATCATAAGTTCCTAGAGTTGTTACATAAACTTTCAATTTAGTCGAACAGACTCCTAGATCAATTTTGCATTGATCCACACTTAAGTCTACAGATTGGAGTTCTCATGAGGCCATTTCTACCTAACTGAAATCATTTTGCCTGCGAGCTGCCAGCCCACATTTATTTAATACATATGACGAAATGAAACTATCTGTGGCACCCGTATCAAATAAGATTTTGAACTTTATACCATTAATAATACCTGAGGATTCCACTATAGTGGACTGGTGTGTTGCTTGATTGTTGTTGACTATTGCATGGATTCTATGATTGCATTGAGTATTTGATATTGGTTCTTTTTCTGCCTTTTGTAATATACTTGATGAAGCTTCTGGACAATCATGTTGAAAATGTGGTCCTCCACATCCCCAACAATTTACCTGGGTCAGTCCTCTTGAATCAAATTGTGAGTTTCTAGATAAAGAGCTCCGCCCTCTCATACCAATTCCTCTCGAATTTCTTCCTCTATTAGCAGTGCCACGAGATTTCCATGGACTTGTGTTTGATGATTCAACGGTTATAGTATTAATTGCCATGGGAGCTCTTGTTCCTACATTTCTTGGGGTAAACCTATTACCATAAGGTGGTCTTGAGCTACTTCCTCTGAAGAAATTTGGAGGAGTCTTTCCTGAAAATCCTGGTTGTGGAGGTTTTGCTGGGTCGACATCCTTTTTGATTCCTAGATGTTCTTCTGCATAGCGACCACATTCTACTGCCTCAGCTTCTGATGATGGTTTCCACATCCTAACCAAGGCCCGGATGCGAGGATTTAGCCCAAATATGAAGCGTTCAACTTGACGTTCATTAGAATCTTAGTAGTGAATGTATTTCACAAGCTCCATAAACCTTATTTCATATTCTTCCACTGATTTATTACCTTGAATTAATGTATGAAAGGCTCCGTCTTGTTGTTCTTGAAAATATGGAGGTAAATACTTAGCATGAAATCTTTCCTCGAACAATTCCCAAGGGACATTATCCGTTGTAAGGTGTAGTTGTTTTTCCAGATTTCCCCACCAAATCAAGGCACTTTCCTTAATTGAAATACATCAATTTTTGTTTTTGCAGAAGAAGAGTACTCTCTTAATTTAAAACATCTGTTCATTCCTTCTAACCATGCCTCAACACGTTCTCTAGCTCGACCTCCTGAAAATTCTGGGAGTTTAATTTTCTGAAGCTCCTTAAAAATATCTTCCTTTGATCTTTTATACTCGAAATTCTTTGGTTCCATTGAATTGGTTGCCGGGTTGAGGTTCTTCTTTGGTCTTAGCCATTGTTGATCCTTTTAATGTTTTCAATAAGGCTTCTAATGAGTGCATTGTCACGGTAAACTTTGGTGCTGGAGCGATTGGTATTGATGATGGTCTCAATGGAGGCGATGATGATGGTGGTGGCGATGGAGATGGTGATGACGATGGTGGTGGCATTAATGTTGGTGATGCTGCACTATCACGTCGTCGTCGCTGATATGTCCTTACCATCGTAGTGTTTCCTGTTTACGTAATTAAACTTGTAAGATTTTGAGGTAGACTTTCAAATTTGACATACAGTTTTGCAATTTCAAATTTACAAACGGGTATAGTATTTTGCTATTTTTACCTGCTAGGCAGGTCTTACTGGTACCGAGGTCAAGGAGGGTGGTCTAGTGACCTCGTCCTAATGCATGGTGTTCTATCCTAATGCGCAATAATGTTTACATAGATCCTCCTACTTCATAGTATTACTTGTAAAACTACCTAGCATTTCTAACCCTATTATGCCCATGGAAGGGTTGTTAACTTTAAATACCTTCATTAATCCCATGATTAATTCTCTCAGTAGCCTAACAAATATATAAACTGAGAAATATTTATGAATAAGATATAAAATGATATAAATGGATACTTAAGACAAAATGTATATGATGTGAAGGCATTATATAAACCATATCTTTATTATTTACCTGGACTTCAAAACTATGGGAATGATGTCTTTTGTGTATCCAATTTTATATTATCTTACAAATAAATATTATTTCGTAAGTATTTATTATTAAAGTTTTGATATTATTAAAACTAAAAACTAAATCGGGAACAAAACCACTATCATGAGGAAACTAACACTGATCAAGCCCCTTCACTGAAAACTCCTAATCATTTGAACCCATAAAAACACCACAATCTCATATAGATATATATATATTTATAAATAAAATTTATTGTATTATTATTTAATTATATTATTTTATGACTTAAATATAATTTAACAAATTCTTATCTTATAATATTAACTCAGAAAACCGTAAGATAAAGAATTTATAAAAATTCTCGTGAAACCATTTATACAAAACCGCGATCATCTAGAAAGCAATATTGGTGTGGGTTTTCTTCACTAGGTCTGATGTGGGAACCTCCATTTGTCTTCTATGTCCGTATTTTGTCTTCAGCATAAGATTTGTTTTGAAAATTGGAACATAATTTTACACAAAACTTTGACACATATTCGAAATCCCATCATCGCTTTCTACTGAGAATTTAATATGTCAATCAATAGTTTGTAAGACCATGATTACGCCTATTGTATCGAACCCAAAATTACTATTCTCACCTCTCCTAGCCGATTGGCATATACCGAAATAAATACAATATTCGAATATAAGGCAACTTTGAAATTATATTTATTTTTATAAGTTGTGTATTTTTGGTGTTCGCCATCAAGATAAGCATGTCACCAAGCCACGCTCAAGCAGGGAAGGCCTCAATTAAGTTGACTTGCAAGACGCCGAGAAGATGGCCTACCATATATGGAGTCATTTACATCTTCATGGTTCGGTTCCAAAAGTGGTTCTTGCAACCGATGTCATCGGCTGGTTCTTAAACCTCAGCATCCGGCTATCGATGCACCAGGGTAGACGACTAGAGAAGGTTCCGCGCCTGCCTCATCTCATTTGCCAACAAGTCGGATTCGTCTAGGGCTGATTGACCTTCCAACCCAGTTCCAACAATGCACTTCTTGGGTTGAAAAAGTGGAAACGCTCGGGTGGCATTCCTTCCCGAGTACATCCCGTTATCAACAAGGGATAACCTAAGGAAATGAAGTGGTGGGTATGGCCGAAAAAGAACTTTTTCAATCTCAATTGGTAGGAACATTGATGAAGAGTGAGAAATATGCTAGGGAAAGCCGTCTCAAAAAGGCTATGCAGACATGATATTCTTCGGTTGTCTATTCATTTCAAATCTAGAAGTCGTCTCAAAAGGCTATGCAGACATGATATCCTGGGTCAAACTTGTTGGTTTCAATCAATGGAAACTGTTACACAATTGGTGCCCAGGTTTACGCCTTGCAAATCGTCATAACGTTGTTGAGATATAGAGACAGAGTCGGAGTGTCTTAGGGTTTTTTTTTTTTGAAGTATGAAAACAACTAGGGTTTCAACACAGTTGAATCGTATATTGTGTTACAATCAATATCGTGGGCAGAAGTAGACTATGACTAGGGTTTTACTAAGCAAAAAAAATTAAGAATCTTCAATAGGAATCATGCAAATTTACTAATTTGAGGTCGGAGGGTTTAACCTTCTCTGATACTAGATGTAAGGACTATACAGAATTTAACAACCATCGTAAAGACAGTAAAGGATTTCTTAAAATCATTATGAACCTGTGATAAAATTACATAAAAATTTTACAAATCTAATTGATAGAATTGATGAGAGTACTTACCTGTTTTCTTGTGGATGAAGAGGCTTCAGGATTTCCCAGCTCGCTCTCGTTACCAAAAGACCATAACCTCCCAGCCAAACCAAGTACAACCTGGGTACTCAGTCCAGATTGCTTTTCAATTTCTGCAATCTGTTCCCCTGTGCCCAAAAACTTCAGAATAAGCAAGGCTCCTTCCCACCGTCCTCAGATTCTTCGTTCTTCCTCCTTTCTCCACTGTTTTGTCTTTTTTTCCTGGTTCAGATCCCCTCCAAAACTCCTTCGACCTCTATATGTATCCTTCCTTGGCGGTGACCGCTCTCTCCACCAGTGAACCCACCGCTTCCATTCGTAGTGACACCTTTTCCCTCTGTGTAACGTGAGTCATATTCCTTTAAAGGTGTGGTTATATTATATTTAGGATTTTTGTTTGTTTAATATAAATGCCCTAGGTTCATACTTGGTACTTTATTTTGGTTTACTTCATCATACTAATAATTTATTAATATAATTTATTAATATTCTGGGATATATAATTATATAACCATATTTAAAAATTAACTTAATTTTTACATCTATTTCTTTATAACCCTTTTTACTTTATACTTTTAAAATTTATATCATTGGTATTTGCTTATTAATTATGATGCATTAAGCAATATGCGTGTTGATGGGTGAAGGTAACTTCTATTTGAAGGAGTGTCATGATATTCAACGTTTATCGTTAATTTTAGAATATAAATACTAGTGCAGTGTATGCGATACATGCATATGTAGCCATCATATGCATGCATCGTATGCATGCTAATATTCTTGCGCTCTCTATATTAAAGATGGGTCATTACAGAAAGTCACGAGGGGATGTGTTATCCACGAGAATTTGAATCAAGGATTGGGAGTCACCAAGAATAATGGCTTTCTCGATACCAAGATCCTATAAATGCTTTAGGCCTTGCAACAGGGCCATGGCCTCTGCTTGCATGTTGGTACTATGACCCAAACCCCAGGCATACCTGTTGTCTATGCTGCCATCCGCATTGTTGATGACACCTCTAGCCCCAACAATCCCTAGATTGCCTTTGGCAGCCCCATCAAAAAACAAGGAGGAGCTAGCACGCTTTTGGAGCCAAATGTGGAATTCGCCCTCAGCAAGCCCGATCTGCCAGTCTTTCCTAATGTTTTACTGTCTCTCATCATCAGAATATTGGAGACCAAGCTTGTTCCCCCACACCAGTTCTTGAGGATGGAGATTTTTATTCTCCAGTTTCTCAAACTTCTCACCGAGAGATTCCTTGAGGAGGCCGTTGGCTTTTGACAAAACAAGCTTACCCTTCTGTGCTTTCTCTTGAAAAATTCTGTGATTGCGCTCAATCTAGATGTGCCAGAAAATGAATTTTGGATAGGCCAGCCAGGCTGCCTTGAACCAATTGTTCTTGGGAAACTTCCTGGGATAGAGGTGAGCCCAATCGGGAAAGAAGCCAATAATAGTGTTGGGCAGAGTAACAGTGGATCCCCATGGGGAGATCGCTTCTGCCCAAATACTTTTGGCGAGCCTGCATTCTATCAATAAATGAGAGGCATTTTCCTTGTTTTCTAGGCAAAGGGCGCATCTGGAAGGGCCTAGGAAGCCTTTCTTATTAAGCCTGTTATCTGTTAGAACGCTGTTGTGACACAATAACCAGTTGAAGAAATCGATTTTTGGCACACGCTTATGCCTTCAAAGACCTCTCTAAGTCGCAGGGTAGCAAGGAACATGCAGAATTTTTTTGAGCTATGCATAGCCTTGCGGAACTGTGTAAGAACTAGTTTGAGAACCCCAACCTCTCTTATCTTGTTTTCTGATATTAATCAGGCTTATTCCTTTCAGCTTAGTCAGTAGGAATGACCATGCCTGATCTAGAGCAATCGACATTTGAGGTTTCTTCCAGCCTGCCCACGCATTGTCCTTCCAACTAGAAATATCCCACAAAGTTTTGATGTCGCTGTTCAACATCCAGTTTCAAAGCTCAGCGAGCTCTTGGACACCACCTAATGGTTCTTTGCTCATAATTTTGTCGTTCTAGATATTGATGAGCTTGCCATTACCCGGGATCCAAAAGGAATGCTTCTGTATCATAGGTAAGGCCTGCATGCAAAGCCTGTGAATTTGAGAACCTTTAATGGTGGGGGTGAGATCATCCAAGCTTCATAACCTCTGACCCCTGAAATATTTCTTCCATAGCGCATTTTGAGCCCAGCCCGGTTTCGGGGCTATTTGTCTCCACAGAATGTTAGCCCCCATAGCGATATTTTGTGTCCTTGGGTCCTTGAAGTTCAAAACTCCTTCTAGCAGAGGCTTAGAAACTTTGTCCCAACTGACTAGGGGGATCTTCCTGTCATTTTGCTTGCCGCCGTTCTAAAAAAACCTTCGAATCCACTCCTCCATCTTCTTGAGAATGCTGGTGGGAGCCAACATGGCCGGGAATTGGAACATAGGCAAGCTGGTCAAAACAGACTTAATAAGCATTGTCTTCCCAGCAAGATTCAGCGACGAGAAACCCCAAGACTGAATTTATTCTTGAATTTCTCAACCATTGGGAGCCAATCTTTGCTAGAGCGACTCCTTTGGAAGATAGGAAGGCCCAAATAGATGAAAGAATTCCAACTAGCAGAGCCAGCGAAGCCCAAACATCTGGATATTGAGGAGAGATCACTGTTGGAGATATTCCAGCCATAGAAATGGCATTTCCCTTCATTTAGTTTACTGCCCGAAGTACCACAGAAGTCGTCCAACACTTTCTTGAATGTGGAGGTAGAGTATACGGAGGCAGCACCCAGCAGAAGAGAATCATCAACGAGCAATGCATGATTAATATCCTTGACACCTTTAGTAATCCTAAGGCCCATAATCTCTTGATCCACTTGACACTTTTCTAAATAAAAGCTCAAAACTGAAGCTTGCAAAACAAAAAGAAGAGGAGAAAGAGGGCAGCCCTGGCGTAGCCCTCTAGAGGCTTTAAAGAACTCCGTTGCTCTTCCATTCACTAGAGGGGCAATCCAGGGCTCAGAGATGCAAGCCGGACCCATCTAATAAACTCCTGACCAAACCCAATCATGTGCATCACATCAAAGAGGAAATTGTGACAAACTTGATCAAACGCATTAGCTAGGTCCCGCTTGACCACCATACCTTTTTCTTTCCGCTGCAAACTAGAATGAATAGCCTCTTGCATGAGGATTATGTTGTCCACGTTCTGCCTACCTTGAACGAACCCCCCTTGATTTTCAGGTATAATGGAGGGCAAGAGGACCTTCAATCTGTTGGTAATCACTTATGTTATGAGCTTGTAACCAATGTTGCATAGCGAAATCAGACGAAATCTGTTAAAAGTGTTGGTTCCCTTCTCCTTTGGGATGAGGGCGAGAAAGGTAGAATTCGTGCTGCCTCCAATTTTCTGGCAGTTTTGAGATTTTAAAACCATTCTATGTAGGTCCTTCTTCACTATTTGCCAACAGACTTGGATGAATCTGGCTATGAAGCCATCCGGACCCAGAGCTTTGTCCGGCTCCATTTCATAGAGTGCAGCGTTTATTTCTTTTCTGGTAACTTTAGCTTCCAACTGATGATTCATACCTAAAGAGATCTTGGAGGGGATAACATCCAATAACCCTGTGTCCTGACTCATAACCTCGACTTCACTGTAGAGTTTCTCAAAATGGGAGAAGGCAGCCCCTTTGATACTTGTGAAATCCTTGTGGGTAATGAGATCTTCCTTTATTTCAGATATTGTGTTAAAGGACCTTCTAGCTTGGGCTTGCTTATGGAAGGAGGAGGTATTCCTGTCTCCCTCTTTCAACCACAGACTACGGGATTTTTGTCTCCAATATTCTTCCTCTTGCAAGCAAGCTTTGTGGAAGTTTTGCTGCAGGTTTCCTATTTGGCTATAGAATCCTCTGAGGGGTCCTCCTCTTCCATCTGCAGTTGGTGCTTCTCCAGGGAGGCATGGGCCATCTTCCTTTCATTAGCCAGATTAGGAAGAGTTTTAGCCCAGCTCTTCAGAACAGCCTTGACTCTTCTTAATTTTTCCTCCCATACAAAGAAAGGAGACCCTGTGACGGGCCGATTCCAGCTTTCTTTAACCTTATCCATAAAGTTTGAGTGCTTAATCCATAAAGGACTGAATCGAAAAGGTATGGGCCCAAAATTTCTGTGTGCTAAGAGCTCCAACCTTATGGGTTTATGATCTGAAATGCTGCATGGCAGGATGAGCATGCTAGCTTCTAAACCAAGGAGAAGATAGGAACTTTAAACAAGGAATCTATCTAATCGTGCAGCAATATGGCCATGACCCATTCTTTTATTTGACCAAGTATATTTACCTTTCAAGGGCTTGATGTCGAGCAGATCCCAATCTTGCATGATGTCCTCCACCCATTCCCTCGCTGGATCCCTTACTATGTTGCCACCTCTCTTCTCGGAAGAGCTTAAAGTTATATTCAGATCCCCTGCGATGATAATATTTCCTAGAGTTTCTTGCTCAACCATGAGTTTGATTGAGTCCCAACACTGCTTCTTTTCCCTTGCATTTACCGGCACATAAACATTAAAAAGGCTAAAAGTCACCCTTGTTTCTCGGCTTATGAATTGCATAAGCTGCTAGTGAGTATTTTGCTTTCTATTGACCAATTCCAACTTGGCTTCATTCCAGAGAGCTCCCAACCCTCCTGATGCTCCTCGGGCTGAGACAGCCTACCCTCCACTTTTTCTCCAAAGATTCCTGCTTACTTGGAGGAAGATATTCTCCTCCAATTTAGTCTCCTGGATCAGTAGGATATCTAGGGTTTCTATCCTAATCAAGCTTCGCATAGCTTCTTTCTTTTGCTTGCTCCCCACCCTCCTGCAATTCTAGGAGACAATATTCATTATTTACCTTTCTAAGCTTGGATGGCCCCTTTGGGGCCCTGTCCCTGACTTCTTGTAATCTTTGGTGTTTTTGCTAGAAGCTTCTCCAACGTTGGTTGATTGCCTTGGAGCTTGTCTTTATATGTTTCTTGCTCTCTTTTTTCTCGGTCAGACTTCCTTCCTCTTGTCGATCTGCGGGACAATGTTTGGGAGTCGCCTATTTCTCCTTCCTCCTCAGATTATTCCGAATCTTGTTCTTCCTCTTCCATCTTTGTAGCCTTTCCCTCTGGGCTTACTGCTGCACTCTCGCCTTGCCTGGAGTTTTCGAGGATCTCTTTCTCATTTGGCTCCTTCTGTTGCTGTTCTATTTCTTGCACTTCAATTGAGGCTGAGGAAAGGGGGGCGAACGGATTTTCTTGTGCCTTTAGATGCTGCCCTTGGCTACTAGAAGAAGGCTACCGCCCTTTTCCCTTTGTAGCTCCAGGAGGGTTTGAGGGTTTGGGGTTAGCCCTTGATCTTTTGACCTGCTTCCATCCTTCTTCCTTACCTTGCACCGCCTCTTCATTTTTGGTACAGTTCTTGGCGAAGTGTCTATATTCCTGACACTTGCGGCGCTTGAAAGGAAGCTGCTTGTAGTCAAGTTTTTGCACATGAGTCCAGCTCCCTACGTTTATTTTTATAGCCTCCGGCGGCCCCACTTCTAGATCCACTTTGACACAGATCCTAGCGCAGTCATATTGATCCTTAGTACTTGCGTGATCTATGAATTTGCGCAACACGTTGCCTATATGTTGGAGGGAATCCCAGTTCCAGCAATATACAGGAAGATTCGGAAGTCTTACCCACACTGGAACTGCCGACGGACCATCTTCAGCTGGATCAAAGTCGGGAGTCCATCTGTTCAAATAGAGACCTTGTGGGCCCATAAAATAGGGCCCGTTCTTGAAGATTAGATCCTTGTCTTCTTTTGAAATAAATTCGAACAGAAAATAGCCTCGCCCTAGAAAATACAAGGTGACACTTTGCTTGATTAATGACCTATAGTTCCTGCAAATCCAGGCTTCTGTGGCTTTGGGAGAAGCCCAAAGGCCAATGAACTGTCCTACCAGGGCCCTCTCCACCAGTGACAAAACTACCTTGATCGGCCCCTCCGGAGAAAGGAGACCTCTGGTATATTTTCCAATTTTTTTACAAACTTCGAAGCATTCAATTTTTTCTTAGCTAGCAACGAAGCCAAAAGGGACTTGAATGCGGCATCCTCAGCAGTAGGGGAGGACGATAGGAAGATGGGGGGAGCCTAGGATGAACCCAGCTCATCCATGGTAGAGGAGGCATAGCCCTAACGTGGCCAACGACAGCTCAGGAGTGCACACAGTAGGTTGCAGAGCTCAGGGAGGAAAACCTATTAATAATAAAAATGTTATTATTCAAAATACTCTATATATTTTTATCAATAGTAATTTTTAAAGAATGTTAATTGAAGAAAATATATTATTAAATGAAAAATAAAAAATCACTTATATTAACTAATATAAATAAATTAATAAATAAATATATATATAATTAACTTATAATTATTTTTTAATTATTTTAGCTATTAATTATTATATTGATTTTGATTTATTATTAAATAATATTTCTTCAATAATATTCTTTAAAAATTACTATTGATAAAAATATATAGAGTATTTTGAATAATAACATTATTATTATTATTATTATTATTATTTTTTAAAGAAGTCGGTTGCTATGCATTATATTGAAAAAAAGGTGGATTTCAGTCCACTGATACATAAGTTATGCAAGATGAAAGAGAACCAAGGGGTTTACAAAAAGAAGCGACCCCTTTGTTCCTCAGCTTGCTTTGGTTGCTACTTCTAAACACAAAACTACTGTAAATTCGAACAAAGGAAGATGACAAGAAGATACATTTGAAATACATTTAGTCAATCATAATGTGTTGAATCTGGCGAGCCGTTGATTCTTCCGGTTTCTCCTCCTTGCCTTCTTGCTTGACGCTGGAGGAACTTGAGGCTGCCCCTTTGTTGAATTTTTCCATCATGTAACGCAGAATGGAGATTGATTCCTCTGCGTGCCCACAGCGATTTGTAAGAAGTCTGAACTGTTCTTCCAGAGAGGCCGCCTTATGCATAAAGAGCTGAATTTCAGCCTTGTATTTTTCTGTATTGATTCGGTCCTGCTCGAAGAGTCTCCGGCCTTGTTCTTTTAGCTGTCTATCATGCTCTTCTAGTCTATCTTCCAGCAAGGTCTGCTTTCTGTCAAGTAAGGACTGCTGAGCTCTGATTTCGTCCATCTCCGCTTGCAGGTCGGCGCAGTGAAAGCAATCTTCGCTGCGCGCCATAGAGGTGAGGATTTTGCAGATGTGGGAGTTGGTGAATGTTGTGCAGCAATGAATGGGAGTACGCAGAGTAGGTGAGGTCTGACAGAGGGTAAGAGCGTTCCCAAAACAGTGGTGAAAATCCGCAATCAGAGATTCTGCTGTGAGAGAATTAAAGGAGAGAGAAGGTGGTTCCTTAATAGACGTTGAGAGCAGATAAGGTAAGGAAGGGTCGAATAATAAGGAGGATCCAGGGGCGCTGTGGGAGTTGGGGGAGCAGGAATGCTCAAAACCAGATGGAGTCGAGAAAATAGCGAGGGTAAAGGGAATCGGGTGCTGCCAAGGATAGGAGAGAGATGTTTGCTGAAGGTCGATAGAATGAGGGCAGGGAAGCGAGGAGGTAGGGAAATCGGGGAGGGTAGAGCGATCAGAGGGTGACCAAGGAAGGGAGATTATTGAGTGCAGGACGAGACTGGCCACGAATGAGCAGTAGCTCACATCGACAGTTCTATTGTACCTGAGGTTCCCCTGGACAGCAAACAATGTTAGATAAAACAACAAGATACAAGCTGAAGATGGGAAGCGATACCAGAGAGCTTCGTTCCTTCTGTTGCTGCTGCGGTGGCTAAGACTGCTATCATCCAGGCGAGGAGTATACTCTGCTTCATGCTGAGCAATGATGGTGGTATTTATAGTGCAGCTTGGGTAGGGGAGGAATGCCCAAAACAGGTTTGGAATCACGAGACTCATAAGGTCCTGATCCAGATCCCTCAGAAGATCAAAAAACTCTGCGCATCCAGACCTGATGCCGGCTGTCATATGATTAACTTTGACTGAGAGATCATAAATTACCTTCGTCGAGGAGCTGATTCGACGGATTGGAGGCTGTCTGATATTTGGCAGATTTCCTTCTGCTGAGAAGAGTACGCCCACCGCGCAGATGGAGAGTGTGCGAAGCAGGGCATAAAATTGATTTTTTCGGATCATGGAAGAGGATAAAATTCCTCTCTTTCCTTACACTTTAAGAAACCTTCATGTTTTCCAACTGGCTTATTGGCATGCTTATCAGCTTGCGAATTTAGATTGCGCAGGAGATGGTAGAATTTAACATCTTCAAAACTGTCAAGGAGCATTTTGATTCGGTCAATATGTTGCTGAAGGCTTCTGTTGGGAGAACAGAGATTGTAGTTCATGAGCCTGATAATAATTGAGGAATCTCCAAACACAAGTGCTTTCCTGATTCCCAATTTTTTTAATTGAACTAAGCCTTGATAAAGGGCTAGAGCTTCGGCTAGATTGTTGGATTTCCTTCCCAAGCTCCATTCATAGTTACAGATTTCCTCGCCATGTTCATTAGTGATCACTCCTCCCGCGCCTGCTTGTCCAGGATTGGATTTGGAAGCTCCGTCAAAGTGAAGAGTTGGATAGTGACTCTTTTGTATCCACATATTGAATTCACTTTCTGAGAGTCTGATCTCCCATTCCTTCACTTTGTTTTGATTCTGATTGTTGGATTTCTGGGCTTCTTGAGGCTGTCCTGGTCTATCTAGAATATGTCTGAGAACTGATCTTTCCTCCACAGTATAGTCTGCTGCTTGAAGTCTCTCTTTGTAATTTGCTGCTATTGTCTCTTGTGCCAATGTGTGAGCTTTGTTGCAAGTCATCCTTACATTGCTGTCCTTGTTTTGAAAGATCTTCTTATTTCTTGTGAGCCATATTTTCCATAGGAGGTTAAGAGGGATTATGGCCCAAATCCTTTTTACTATCTTGCTTCCATTCTTTTTCCAGGGGCTGTTTCTCCTCCATGCATGGATTGTTTCAGGAATGCTTTGATGAGGTTGCCAATTTATGTTGCCTAAGGAGGACAGACTGATCCAACATTGTTTGGCAAAGGGGCAGTCCAGAAACAAGTGTTGAATAGTTTCCTCAGCTGAACAGCAGTTGGGGCATCTTGAGGGGCCATTGATCCCTCTCTTTTTTAAGTTTTCAGCCGTGAGCACTTTTCCCTTTAGCAGTAGCCAATTGAAGAATTTGACTTTGGGAATGGCCTCTGAATTCCATATTATCCGCCAGTGATTCCAAGTAGGGGTCTGATGAATGTCATTGCAGATGTACTGGTATCCAGATTGGATAGAATAGTTTGAGCCCGTGGGGTCCCACCTGAACCCGTCTGTTGCTCCTCTTCTAATGGGAGCTCGATTCTGAAGGTTATTTTGAAGAACTTTGAGGCTTAGTTCGAGCACAGGAGGAATGGGTGGGAATTCCCATCCGGCCCATGCACCAGTATTATCATCCCACTTTGAGATTTGATGAAGCTTTTGGATACCTTTGCAATTGAGATGATGGATGATGGGAATTGCTTCGTCAATTGAGTTTAAGGGAGGGAGTCCCATTATTTTGTTTGTAGCAAAATCAATAGAGCCTCCTCCTCTTGGAACCTTCGAAGTGTTATGATTAAGATGGGGAATGGCTTTCTTACAGAGCTGCCAGATTTTAGTAGCCTCTCTTATGGGAATATCAGTTTCCAGAAGATTTTGCCTTTTGCTGCTAAGGTATTTACACTCAAGGACCTGTTTCCACCAAGCATTGGGCTCAGTGATTAGCCTCCAAGCAATTTTGATTCCAAAGGCCAGATTTAGGATTTTGGGAGACCTTATTCCCAGTCCTCCTCTGTCCTGGGACTGAATTACACTTTTCTAGCTAACCAGATTGAACCTATTTTTCTCTTTTTTGCCTCCTTGCCATAAAAAGTTCCTGATGGCGGATTCCAACTTGTAATGAAAAGATGCAGGGGCTTGGTAAAGAGTGAATCTATATAGAGGGAGAGAAGAAATACCTGATTTCAGGAGGATTATTCTGCCTGCGGGGTTGAGCCATTGAGTCCCCCATTGTTGAATCTTCCTCTTGACTTTATCAAGGATTTCATTCCAAGTGTTAGCCTTTAGGGACCCCATACTCACCGGCATTCTAAGATAGGTGAAGTGGTCCCAATTAGCTTTGTGAGCAACTCCAAAGATATTGGCTATACTGTGAGCGGTTTGAGTGGAGATATTCCAACTGTAGATGCAACTTTTCTGATAATTGATCTCTCCCCCTGAGCACTCCATAAATTGGTCAAGGAGGGCTTTGAATCGTTTTGCAATAGTAGTAGAGGCACCCCCTATCAGAAGGGTATCATCAGCGAATTGGGAATGGTTAATGTTCTTGACTCCATTCCCATATTTGATGCCTGAGATGAGACCAACTCTTCTGTTGTAGTCTAGCGCTCTGCTAATAGAATCAACCATCAAGATAAAAAGATAAGGGGAGAGAGGGCATCCTTGCCTTAACCCTCTGGACGATTGGAAGGCGTCACAAGTTCGCCCATTGATCAAGGGAGAAATCCACGGTTCAGAGATACAAGCTGCAATGATGCTGATGAAGGATGGGCTAAATCCGATTTTCCTCAGGACCGCGAACAAGAAGGAATGTCTTACTCGATCAAAAGCGTTGGCTAAGTCGAGCTTGAGGACAAAGCCTTTCTCTTGTCTGGATATACTCGAGTGGATGGCTTCTTGAACGAGGATTATTGAGTCATGGATTTGTCTATTGGAGAGGAAACCTCCTTGATTTTCAGAGATGAGAGATGGAAGGAGGGGCTGGAGCCTGGAGGCTATGATTTTTGCAAAGATTTTATAAGAAGTATTGCATAGAGATATGGGGTGAAACCTGGAAAAGGTGGTTGGTTGGGTTTCCTTGGGTATAAGTGCAAGAAAAGTGGAGTTTGTGAATCCCCCCATTTTCTTTTTTCTTTGAATTCCCCTTAGCATCTTAACAAGATCTTTTTTGATTAGATACCAGAAATCTCTATAGAAATTAATTGGGAACCCATCTGGACCTGGAGACTTGTCCGGCTGCAAGGTCCAAATGGTTTTTTTGATTTCTTCCTCCGTGATTTCCTGGTTAAGATTTTCATTCATCTCTTGTGAGATTCCTTTTGGGATATGCTGGAGCATGTCTGAGTAGTCGGACTCTTCATGGTTTTCTGAGAGTAATTTTTTGAAGTGGAGAGAGGTTGCTCTTTTAATAGCTTCTTGATCATTATGCTGGCTACCATTGCCATCTGTTATTGAAGTGACATTGTTCCTGATCATTCTGACTGTTGCCTGCTTGTGAAAATATGCCGTGTTTTTATCTCCTTCTTTAAGCCACAATTGTCTTGACTTAGTTCTCCATTTGATTTCCTCCTCTCTCTTAGTGCGCATTAGCTGTCCTTGAGTTTCCCACTCCTCTTTTTTCAGCTGAGGTGTGAGCCCTTGCTGCTCTATTTGGATTTGAATCTTATCCAATTCTTGCTGTAAATTTTTTTTGACTCTTTCTGGCTCTTTATAACTGATTTTGGCCCAGTCTTTTAGAGCTCTCCTTGTGTTTTTGATTTTCATTTCCCAGATGAAGCTAGGGGAGCCTTCGATGTGCTGCTTCCACGTTCCTTCTATAATGTCTATTACCACAGCGTTATTTCTCCAGAGAGGGTTGTATCTGAAAGGAATTGGGCCTAAATGAACATTGGATTCCAGCGTTAGCATGATTGGGAAGTGGTCTGAAACAGAAGAGCTGAGGACTTTGGAGTGGGCAGCGGCATAAGTGGACAGCAGGGATATATTGACTAGAATTCTGTCTAGGCGTTCCATGATGTTGCCAGGTCCCAACCTCCTGTTGTTCCAAGTAAATTTTCGGTTTTTAGGAATGATGTCCATCAGCTCATGATCAGACATTATTCCCTCTAGCTGATTTCTGAAGGGATCAGGGAAAAAATTGCCTCCTCTTTTTTCATTAGCATGGAGGACTAAGTTTAGGTCCCCTGCTAGGATAACATTTGAATTTTGTTCCTTATTAATGTCTTCTTTCAATTCTTCCCAACATTGTTCCTTTTCTCTGAACTGATTGGGAATATAAACGTTGTAAACAATGATATCACAGCTCTCATCTTTTTGGACTAAATTAATCTTTAACCAATTTTGATTAAGGGAAAATGACTTACAGTCCCAGAGATGGCTGCTCCACATGATCGCAACTCCTCCTGAAGCTCCTCTTGAGTCGTTGCAGATACCTAAGAAATTTTTTTGACCGTCCACAATTTTCTGCATATCATTTTGGCTCTGTTTAGTTTCTTGAAGTAAAATAATATCAGGCCGATCTGAATGGATCAGATCTCGAAGGGAAGCTAATTTGAAGGGGTGCCCCAAACCCCTACTGTTCCATGATAGAAGCTTCATCATGGGACATTTGTTCGCAGAGGTGCTCGCCTCTCATGATCTTTTCCTGATGATTCTGTCTCTTTAGACCCTGCAAGGAAGGAATCCATTGGCGTTTGAAGTCCAAGGGCTATATCTTTTTGAATGTTCTCTTCACGGATTTGCTTTGATGTTTTCCGTCCTGGTCCTAATTTCTTGTGAAGGTCACTAGAGGCGCCAATATCCTTGGAAGAGCTTCTTGTTGTTCTGGGGGGGGGAGGATCCGAGGCAGGTTGAGAGAGGGATGGGATATTGGAAGGTTCGAACGGATTTTCAGGGAGGGTTTCATCAGAGGATAAAATGAGGAAGGGGTTGGATGTTGAGGGGGAGGGAGGGTCACGGGGAGGGTTTGAAGGAGGGGAGGAGATGGGGGGGTTGGGAGGGAGGGAAGAAGTTCCAGGAATATCAGCAGAGAGAGCAGGTTTGGATGAGGGGGCTGCTTTCTTTTTTTTGACGGTTTCCCATTGGTCTCCACAGTCTTCTGATTCCAGGTTGGTGATCTTAGTGCATCTGTTAGCGAAATGACCATATTCATGGCATACCTTGCATTTAAAGGGAATTTGCTCGTAGTCAAGTTGCTGTATGTAGCTCCACTCGTCCACCTTTAACTTGATGGCCTCCGGCAGGCCTTTCCCAAGATCCACTTCGACACAGATCCTCGCACAAGCTTGCATGTTGTCTTTTGGTTCACTTCTGTCAATGTATTTCCCGACGGCATTCCCAATAGCTTTGACAGATTTGTCTCCCCAGCAGTGTAAGGGCAGATGAGGAAGGCGGACCCAAACAGGAACTGCACTGGGGATGTCGAGCTCAGGATCGAAATCAGGGGTCCATTTGTTGAGATACAGCCCTCGAGAATCCATGAAATAGGGCCCGTTCCTGAAGATCAGGTCTTTGTCTTCTTTGGTTTCAAAGTGAAATGTATAATAACCTTTGCCACAAAAACGAATCGAGATCTTTCCCTGAGTTTTATCGGTCCAATTTCGTTCCACCCATCGCTGCACTGTTTTTGGTGAGGGCCACAATCCTGTGAACTGTCCTATGAGACCTTTTTCCGCAAGAGACAAGGCTGCCATTCGAGGAAGAGATGGAGGCAGCTGCACTTCTTGAATAATATCCAGCTTCTTGACGAATTTTGAGATTGATGGTTTAGGGCGAGCAGGGGGGAGGGATCTTACCAGGGCGGAGAAGGCTTTCTCCGCATCTCCAAGGGGGGGCGCAAGAGTAGCCATGGCTGCCAAGGCCCAGAGACAGGCCTCGCAGCCCAGGCCGAGGCGAAGGCGTCGGGCAGCAGCAGGGGGTGGCTAGGTCTTCAGCTCTGCGTGCGCGCTCAGTCTGTTAACTCATTTTATTATTATTATTATCTCTATGACCTTTTATAATTAAATTAGATATGAAAATAGTTAGTGGAGGGCCTTAATCTTTATTTTAAATCAATATTTTATTAAACTTAACGTTCCTATTCGTTTTTTTCATAGTAACTAATTTATGGGTTGCATCTCTACAATTTATATTAATTGGGTTGGATCAAGACATTCATTTGAGTCCTAATGATGAACCACACTTAGTGGTTCGAAATGCGTTGGCCAAAAAAAAAAACTGAATGTGATTTATCAGAAGAATTCTCTTGAAAAATCAATATGAATCACAAAAGTTTGCATTTTGAAATGTAAATCTTAGTCAATAGAAAGCATTCCACGATTTATCTTATCTATTGTCTATCATTTGTGAGTGTTTAACATGGTATCAGAGTGGGCGAATTCCTGGCATGCTCAAATTTGAGCCACTAGTTTTGTGGCCATTTATGCCCTTCGTTAGATCTGTTGTAGTATGTAGCAGTTTATCCTTTGGGCGTTTTTTTCTCTCTCAATATTCCTTGTACTTTAACACCTCTCCCCACTCATTTCAATGCAATCCTTTGTAAGCATTGGGTTCCTTTGTTTATGTCATTCCTATACACTCATATCAATGCCTTGTTTGTTACTTTGTCAACAACCTCTTTGCTCATAAGTTTAACCTAATGATCCCGGCGCACCTGACGCTCTACGTGCCTCTACTTGTCTCTACGCTTGCTAGCGCTCTTGGATTCCTTCAACGTATGTTCTCTAAGCAATTCTTTTCTCTCCTGAGCTATATCCGCAGTGTGTGTAGGGCGAAAGAAACACTCTTTTCCCTTGTAAAAGCGCACCTCTCCCATTCTGCTGCCACTAAGATGTTTCTGATAGCAGGGTCTTTGACATTCTTTACTTGTCCTTTGCTTGAGCCCTATGACTCATGCCCCATGGTCTTCACTTGTTCCTGCTCCCCTTGCACAACAACCATAGATTGACAAATGCCAACATTGTGACAGAGTTGGCCATGTGAAATATCATTTTTTTGATCTTCACCCTTGTGAGCATTGTGGTTGTTGATTTCTGTAGCATCGGATGTGCTCTAGCCTCGAGATTTTGTAGAGAGGCTAAGATACATGCATTCTCCAAGACCCAGAAATCGTTTTGGAAAATTCCATCTAGAGATGGTTTAATTAAAATAATTAATCATTTTAATGTATTCCTAAGCCTAAACTTAGGAAATGTGATTAATTAAAGGGTATTAATTAAATATGATGTGAATTTTCTAGATAAAGACAAGGATCAACTCCCAGTTAATCTTAGCCCTTGAATATGTTTTAATCTTAGCAGTTGGTGCTCCAACAAGAGATTACAAGAAGGAGCTTGATGGGCACTTGGAGAACACACTGAGATATTGAGATCTAGAGATCGAATTCTCAAGAGTAGCAAGGTTAAGTTGTCGGAGAGAGGTCGAGTGATCTTCTTGTAGTGAGGGGCAGGGATAGTAGACCGAAGGGCATTTTTTCCAGTCCTGGTGAGTGCAAGGAAGAGGAGGCATCGAGAGGTCCACAGAGGTAGTGCAGTGCCACGCAGAGGCAACGTAGTGCTTAAGAGGGAGTCCACAATTTTGCTGGGGAGAAATTGAGATCCAGAGCCAGAAACTGGGGTGTGAGTTTGGAAGGCCGGGGAGTCGAGTTTCTAGTGGGCAGAAGATCAAAAGGAGAGGTTGATGCAGTGGCTACGTGAGCCCATGCATAGACTGCTTAAAGATAGCGTAGGGCAGCTCATCCATAGCCTGGATCATTGTCGGATCTTCAGTGACAATGTGAGATATTTTTTCACGACCTTTTTGATAGTTTATTCTCTGTATCAGATAGCCAGTTTGGGCATCCAATGATTTGTACTCAGAAAACTATTGCTTAACAATTAAAACCCTCAGTTGCTGCACTGGTTTTCCTAAGTTGGGTTTTTCCAGGGACATTTGTCCAAAAATAACTGTGTATATGTGTGTGTGCATCTATTCTTTAGTGTTATTTTTCTTCCGCAGTCTTTATGTTGTGAAGGTTGCAGTAGGTTTTATTTCGATATTTATTGTGTAACACTGTAAATAACTTGATTTAGAAGTACAAGTAGGAGAAATTTAATTAGTTTCTGTAGTAGGGATTCGGGTTTCTGAACTTTCGTAGTGGTAAGCATACTCATCATTCAAACAGATGCTTCTGAAACAAGCCTCCTGCAGGAACGGAGATTCACTTCTTGGCAGTGGGCTTCAATAGCCAAGAAGATATTTCAGTCATACCGTAGAATTTGTTCTCAAGTATTGATATGTCTTGTAGTTGAGATCTATTCACCATCTCACGTTGTATTTGATAGGCGGGGGGGATATGATGGTCATCTACAAGTTTCAAAGATAAATCAAGCGAGCTTGAGCAACAACCTGAATTTGCTGCCTGAGCCTATAGCTAGAGTCAGCCATACCCAGATTCAGAGTTGTAGCTAGAGACAGAGTCATGCCCCATGAGCATGCACTTTGGTTGGTGGCCTTCCTTAAACAACCGGAGGTTGAGACCTCAATGGTCTCCCTTTCCAGAACATTAAGGAGCACTTCCTCTAGAATAAGACTTCAGATTCTGGACAGATTTGGAATTGTTCCAAGAACTGCATCAAGCGTTCCAGCTTGAGACCTCAATTGTCTCCCTTTTCACAACATTTGGGAGTACTTCCTTTAGCAGAAGACTTCAGCTTCTAGCTAGATTTGGAACTATTCCAGGAACTGCGCTAAGTGTTCTAGTGTTGGTGGTCAGCCTTAAACCACCAACAGTTGAAACCCTGAGTTCTCCCACCTTATGCCATCATTTAAGAGGGGGTATGTTGGACACCTAATCCGCTAAGGTTTATGATGTGGAATATGAAGAGTCATTGGAGTCCAAGGGACCACTTGGAATATGAAAACCAAGGGTCATAAGACAATGTATTAATATGTAAATCTTTGTGAATAGAAAGCATTCCATGATTTATCTTATCTATGGTCTATCATTTGCGAGTGTTTAACTAATCGAAGAAAATAGGTGTTGTTTTACTACTGTAACTAAGAGTTTTCAAATCTGGTTTATGTATTAAAATGTTGTCCAAGAATGCCGAAATCTATGAGAAGCCTTTGGTATCTTTTTTTTTTTGGATTTGCTCAGAATTTGGAATTTTTAATTATTTTCATATTGTCTACTGCTGCTGCTGCTGCTGTTTTGTTTTGTATTTCAGAGCATCCCCAAGGCTGAATTCATAGGCTTAAGATCAGGAAAGACTCTTAGTTAACAGGTGGAATTTCTGAATTCCAAATTCTGATAGTTTCCTGATATTGGACTGACTGGGAATTTCACATAGATCTAGGTTTAGAGACGTCTTTTCAAGTTGTCCTTTTTTCTGCAGATAAAATGAGGACACTATTCTTGTAGGTTTCATGCTGAGAATGCACATTGTATTGTTAAAGGTTGGTTAAGGATAATTTGTATATTTAGCGTCTTCCTATGAAAGGGTGTGCTTTGCTTTCCCCTTTCGTGTGTCTCATGCTTTATTTTGTTCTCAGCTAGATTCGTTTTCCTCAGGTTTTTACAACTTATGTGAAACTGCCATGAATTTCAGAGCTTTGCTCATGTGTTATTTGATATGTTTTGTTTTTCAGAATTTGCCACCTGTCAGAGGTGGAGTGCAGAAATCCAGCAAACGGTCTTTTGGATCAGATTCAGGGTTGAATGAAAGAGGAGATAAATCTAACAAGGATGGACATAGTAAAAAATTAACAGCTCCAAGTCACACACATGATTATTTTCGAGATAAATGGGATAAATTTGATGTCGTATGTTCTGTAAACCTGCCTTTTCTTTGAAAGGATGTCATAAATTATATTTAATTATGCAGATAATTTTTCCTTGCCATTTTGAAGCTCTCTATATTATTGGTCACATGCATTTCTGATGTGGAGTTGGCTTAAGATTTGTTCTGATCAATGCTCTTTAAAGGATGCTGCCCTGAGAGAGGTAGATGAAAGGGAAGAGGTGGCTCCTGCAAGGAAAGATGCTGCAGTAAAAATCAGGAGTGTAAGTAAATCTGCACATTTGCCGAGTTCATTACAGAGAAACATTGGTGATGGAAATATGAGTGGTTATTTGGGAAATTCTAGCACAGTTGACAGACTCACAAGTGTGTTTAAAGCTAATGACGGTGTTCCAGATGCAATGTTAGAGAAAGAACAGGTATGCAGATTCTTTACTTTCATTCATTTTGCAGCAATGGGGTACATAATACTTATGTTAATGTTGTCATAGTCAGTTACAAGAACTAGATGCAATCTAGAAGTTCTTATCTTATGGATGTTTACAGGGTAATGAATATTTCAAGGAAAAAAAGTATGCTGAAGCAGTTGATTGCTACTCAAGGAGCATAGTTTTACAGCCAACAGCTGTGGCTTTTGCAAACAGAGCCATGGCTTACATCAAGATGAGAAGGTCAGTTTTCCCATTATGAATTTTAGAAAACGATTGATGAAAACTTATAGTGAAAAGCTTTACTCTTGTTCTAATTTTTAGGTTTAATCTGTAATTTAAAAATCTCTCAAGATTTTATCTTTTTTTTTTTGTTATTTGTTGGAGATGTCATGTATGCACTGCATCACTTTATGTTTTTTTCTTACTATTTTGTAATTCTGTACTGATTGACATCTAATAATCTTTTAAAGTGTGTACATGATATGTACAGTTGTAGCTATTTTTTCTCTCCTCTCCTGCTCCTTGCTTCTGTGTGTGCGTGTGCACATGAATCAGTATTAGAACCCGATAGGCCTCTACTTGGGTATCATGGTTCAGGTTTCTTTTGGTGATCTTTATCTACATCCCTAATCTATTCACTTCATCTTGTCTATTCTAGGTAATAAACATTGTTTGGTCAACCCCTATGCGCAACAAAGATATCATCGTAACATGATCAATTATTGTAGAAATCATTTGAGGTCTGAGATGCCCTCATGTGGTAGCTATAATTTCCAACAAATGTTCCTACAGCCAACCAGTCTCTGAGGGGTGACCTCTTTCCTTTGTTGTGTAGAAGGATTTTCAGCTAAATTTTGATATCATATTCCCTGCTGGTTAGTCGTGTTCCTCGCATTGGCACTCTTGGTGCAATTTTATTCTTGTTCTTGATGCCTATTTCAGCACCCACAATGTCCCTTCAGTGATCTTGTGCAGTTGTGAAGCCTAACATTTTTGGGAAATGATAACTTTTTAATTCTCACCTTTTATGGACTTTTTGTGATGACTTATCATAAATCTGCAATTGATTGAAAGTCACTAGGGTTTTGATGGAGAAATTTTCTCTCTTAACTTGCTCCAATTAAGTCTTCAGCCATAGACCTCGCTCTTTGACTCCATTAGTCGAAGGAATCAGAAAGGTAATAATCTATTTAGTGAGTCAATCCTTGAAAAAAATTGAACCATAGATTTTCTTTTTTTAGTTTTCTAGGTTAAATTAGGGTTAGGTTATGACAAAATCTGCATTTTGTAGTATAAAATACCTTGGACCTCATTCTCCTAGTGTTAAGCCTTGCATCTTGTAAATTGAAAAAGCAAAATATCTTTTTTAATGCATTTTGAGCCACCTTTTTAGGGCGATGTCTAGGATCTTGTAGCTCTCTTATGCATTTTCAGCCATTGAATTATTGCTGCAACCTTTTTCCTTGATTACTCATTTAATAGCCTTTGTTTATTTATTGGTATTCATTATGTATAAGCTATTTAGCCATTGCTGTCATAAATTGTGCATGCTGTTAATTGTACTTAGACACCCTAATTTATGATAGCTATTATTAAATTAAACGTAGCATGTCTTTGGGATCTATTTGACCCTCCCCAAGACTATCCTAACCCTATCAATTTAGCCATAGGTCTTTTGAACCTGTTGCCTTATCTAACCCTAAGCCTCTTTTTATTGAACATTATTTTTGGGTGTTTTATTTAGTGGAACCCTTGGAGGTTATTTAGCCTGGGAGTTCTCGGGTTATCTATTCTCCAAGATCCACTAGGAGGCCTCCCTTGGGGGGATAATATCCATCCACAAAACAGTTGGGGAACAGTTACTAAGGTGATAGTGGTGGCTGATCCCATTATTTCCTTTAACCTAGAATGCTTAGTACGGCTTTGCACTAAGGTGCTAGATTTTGCATTAAGAGGTACCATATTGGTCCAACTCGACCATGTTTGAACTTTGTACCTACTCAGTCGAGTTGGTTAGGGATTCCACGACGACACATTGTTCATGGAAAAGTCAATATAAAATAAAAATTCTAAAATCTAATTTGTTGCAACCTAAACCCTACCAAAAAACTATAAAGGGATCTATCCACACACCCCTCCCAAAACAAAATCTATTTGTCTCACACCTTTCACATTGAGCATTTGGAGTTTTAGAGCAGCAATGAAGAGTAGTGATTTAGAGTGATTGGAGCTTGTTTGGCATTTATCTTGGCTTGTTTTTGGCGGATTTGCATCTAAGTGAAGAGGCTACAACCCATTTTCAAACCTGTAAGAGTTGTGGAGAGCAGATTTTTATGTGCACTGGCCATTCTTCTCATTTCTATGTATGTTAACAGTTAAAGTGATAAATCTGAGCCTGGTTTTTCTTCTCTCATTAGTTCGCAGAACTGAAATTTATCTTTATTCTTGCAATGTTCTACTAGTTTGAAATTTGCATATTAAGATGGGGCTTACAATGTTGCATATTTGAGTTTGTAGATTTCTTTCCATTTAAATACCATGGTCCCAAGAGTCAAGGATCCTGCATAAATCCGTGCTGATCTTTTTGATCAGCAAATGTATTGCAAATATTACTAGAAACACAAATGTAGGGTGGTGAGGGAGCCCTAAACCCTATACATAGGTTGATATAGCAATTGACTGTTGTAAAAGGCCAAATCAATTTGAGAAATTTGAAGAAGACAAGTCTAGGCAAAAAGAGATAAATGCTGAAATAGGGAGGAAGTGACAACTTTCTGCAATGAGAGCAAATTCTTGTGTTGAATTTGAAGCCTCTTCCTATGTCCCTTCTACCAAAGTAAGGGACCCCTTTTGATATGTTTCTCCCTGTCCTGACAAGCAGCCTAAAAAGAAGAACATTTTTTACACTTCCCTCACCTCAGCTAGCACCTCTCAACCAAGCCAAACTTAGCCCACCTTAGATAACCATTGGAAGAAGCAATACAAGGATGCTGGTTTTGAATACATAGCCAAATGGTGGTATGATGTAGATATCCTCTTCAATGCTACTTGCTCACGTTATTACCAACCTATGTGGCATTTTGTTTTTACTTCAGGATAGGGTCTCAAAGGCCCTAGTATGCTTGACTTGAGGGGATTTCGTTTGCAAAAAGAGGTTTTTTCCATAGAGGAATACTTGAACGATTTTAAAGATTCATGGATTACAATAGGCTGTACCATCATGTTAGATGGATGGACTAATGGAAAGAACCTTACAATCATAAATTTACTTGTCTCTTAACCTTAGGGAACCATGTTTTTGAGATCTATTGGTGTATCTATTAAGGTGAAAGATGAAAATTTGTAATTTTAGCTTTTGGAAGATATTGTTATGTTAATGGGGGAGGCAAATGCTGCTTAGATCATCATGGATAATGCCTCTAATTATGTTCTTGCTGTTAACATGTTAGAATTCAAATAAAAGGCCATATACTAGATTCCAATAGAGCATGTCAAGTTCATCACAAAATACATCTACAATCACTCATGGTTATTGATCTAATGAGGAAAAACATTGGGGGTAAGGACCTTGTTAGGCCTGCGATCATGAGATTTGCAACTCACTTCCTCACCTTGCAATCTCTCCTTTCCCAAACACTGAACTTGAAAAAATGTTTTTAAGTGATGAATGGAATGGATCTTAGTGGGCTCACAAGCAATATGGGAAATACACCCAAAAAAAGAAAGTTTTTGCGAACACTTTTTTGAAAAAAGCAATAGAGGTAGTGAAAATTGGTGATCCCCTTATCAAGGTGTTGCAATTGGTGGATGGGGAAAGAATGGTCATGGGTTGCATCTGAGTCTTGAATCAAGCAAAGGAGTAGATAAGGACAACCTACAAGTATAGAGTAGCTAAGTATGGCCCTATTTGGGAGATCATTTATAACAAATCGAACAATTAACTCAACGTCCTATGCATGTAGCTAGGTAATTTTTAAACTTGGTATTATTATAGAGCTCAGTCAAGAGAAGATCAAAATGGAGAGGTCAAAGATGGATTGTACGAGTTCTTGGAGCACACAGTCCCTACAAGACATAGCAATTGTAAATACGTCAATAGATCAACGTTCACTAGTGCTATGTGTATATTTGGAAAACATGTAGAAAAGATTGCAAGAGATGTGGACCAATTAGGTAAGCAATTTTAAAGTTTTTTAAAAGTTTAGTTGTTTAATCTTTAAATACTTGATTTTTAAGCCAAAGTCTCATTCAAATTTGTTGAACTAACTTCGTCTTTGCAACATATTGGCATCAGTGATTTGCTAGCAAATGTATTCAATTGTGAAAGTTTGCAATTTTAGTGTTCAGTTAGACTTGTTGTGCATCTGGGTGTGAGTGCAATTGCATTGCCTTTGAGCAGATTCACACAAAGAAGAGAAACATTTAGCTAAGGTACAACCAATTGTTGAAAAGAAGACATGATGCATATGTTAAATTATCCCAAAACCAACTGCCTAACCAAACAGATCAGATCTAGTTACTTGTAGGAATTATTAACTCTTGCATGCAATGAAAAACGAGAAAAGCAATCACACACAGTGCACAATTTTTTCTTCTTTTCTAAATCGGTCCATCATTTAAAATATCCTTTAAATGACTTTATAAGCCTTCGAATCCTCGCTGTATCCCACAAAGATGCCCCTCTCACCCGAGGGTTGCAACTTTTCCCTCTTTTCCACAGGTATGTGGATGTAGAGTAGACAACCAAATATTTTGAAATGTCCTATCTTAGGCTTTCTACTTGTGAATGCTTCCTTTGGTCTCTTGTCTCAGAAATCACAATCAAAATCTACTCACTCAAATCAAGAAATTTAAAGATGATAAGAAATCTTTGGAAAACAAATTAGAACTTATTACAGAAGAAGCATCAAAGTCTTCAGATGTAACAATCCAAGTTGAAGAAAAGGGAACAAACACTAATTTAGATATTATCATGATTCAAAAGGATCCAATTCCAATTGAAGTGAAGACATTCTTAGATGTTGCAGTTCAAACCATAGTTTTAAAAACTGGCTGGTTCAAACTAAAAACTGGCCAAACTGGCTGGTTATATAGGCTTGGGAACGAATTGGAGGAAAAAAGGGGATTGGCAGGCTGGTCAGGACTGTTTAGGTGCCAAACTGGCTGGTTTGACACCTAACCAGTCGTAACTGGCCGATTTCAATACAAACTGGTCGGTTTACTCTGCGCGCAGTTGGATGAATATATGGGGCCTGCAAATGGTATTTTAGGGTGGTTTTGTCCAAACCATGGGTGGATTTCCCTCCAAATTTGCTCCCCTAAAATTATAAAGCAAGCCCAAGCTCTCATTTGTCTCACAAATTTGATTTCTAGCGTTTGTAAGAGTTTGAGAGCTTGGGTAGTGGTGCAACAACCTTGAGTTTTGGAGAAACGACAAGAAGGTTGGAGGTTCTTTGTCATCTTGGAGGAGCTTTCTAGTGGAGTTGGCATCTTTGGGAGGAGGCTTCATCAACCAGTTTTTGTTTCCAACCTTCCTAGTATCATTTTTCCCTACAAAATTTCCAGATTTCATTGTTGTCTCTGTTTTTAATTTTGTTCCCCTCTTTCAAAGTTCAACTTTAAAGTTAAAAAGCTTCCAAGAAGAAGGATAGTAATTGATCATAGTTTTTTCATTTTCCTATTTTATTTGCAGATCTCTTTCCTTCAAAATCTGGAATTTCACCATCCATTATGGCCCCAGAAGCTAAAGACGCTATATGGGTTCACTGTGATGTTGTTGATGGCACTATCATAAATTTCCTGAGTCATTTCATAAATTTCCTTGTCTTTTGTCCTCAAGGAACCATGTTTTTGAGATCGGTTGATGCATATGATAGGGTGAAAGATGCTAACCTATCATTTGAGCTTGTGGATGAGATTGTTACAATAGTGGGGGAATAAAATGTTGTGCAGGTCATCACTAATAATGTCTCAAACAATGTTCTTGTTGGAAAGATGCGATAGGCCAGATATAGGACCATATTTTGGATCCCATGTGTTGCACATTATATAGATCTCATGCTTGAGGACATAGGAAAAGTGGAGTGGGTGAAGAATACTATAGAGCATGCCAAAAGTATCACAAAATACATCTACAACTTGTAATGTCCCAAATGAAATAAATATGGAACAAACACCTCACATAAATTTACTATTCACTTAACAGAAGATTGCCATGTAAAAAAACCCAAACACCGAAAATTTCGTAGGAACAATAAACCCATAAATTGCAAAAAATCTCATTAAAATATCACAACATGAGGAACAATGAGAAATGCAACAACAATAACAAAATCGGCTTTATTATATAGAAATATATGCCAATACAATAGCTGGAAACGACCCTCCAAACTGAAACAGGAAATCAATCACTACACCTGTGGATTCTGAATGAATCCACCAAGGGGAGATGGGTGGTCGCTCAATCTCTCTAAATCACCGGAGGGTTTCCGTCCTGGGGCTACTATTGAAGTAGAGAACTGGGTTCTCAAAACCTCACCCCAAAGACAATACACAAATTCAAGATATTTCCAAATGACCTCCTTCTCCTCTTTTATAGATCTGATGGATAGATCTCCAAGCCTCTAGAAGCATCTTATTTTATTATTTTATTATTATTGTAGAAGCTCCTCCATTGACTTTATCTTAAGTGACCTTTTAATTTAATTTAATTTCACTTAAGTGACTTTTGGCCCTTTTTTCAATTAATTATTTTTCCTTAATTAAATGACTAATTAAAGTCATTTTTAACTAAAGAAAATGGTAAATCGCTCACCATACTCTCTTTAGCCACTGGAAGTCACTTCTCAACATCCCATCCTGTAGTTATTCTCGTTCCGGTTCCAACGAGCTATTACACTGAGGTGTTCCATCAATTAATCTCCCTGGAATGCCACCTTGAGCATAATTAATTAAGTTATGCCCAATAATAACCCTGTGTACGAGAATTATCAAAATGTCATGGAATGAAAAACAAGATGTGCGAAGTTGCTCATGATGATGAATATGACAAGCGAATGCCATTGGACCCCATAAAAACTCCTCAAAACTCCATCGGGACCCCCAATGACATAAACATGCTCCACTAACTTGGCCATCCCCTGCCCTAGAAATCCACCTCGGCTGTATTATGGAGAAAAATAAAAATGGGGACATTACACAACCACTCATGGGTATTGAGCCTAATGAGGAAAAACACTGGGGGCAAGGAACTTGTTAGGCTCGCCATCACAAGATTTGCAATTCACTTTTCACATTGCAATCTCTCACTTTTTTGGAAAAAGAAGCAGAGGTTGTGAAAATTGGTGAGCCCCTTGTTAAAGTGTTACGGTTGGTAGATGGGGAAAAATTTGCAATGGGCTACATGTATGAGGCTATGGATCAAGCAAAAGAGCAGATACTGACAACCTGCAATGACAAAGTCAGTAATATGGGCCTATCTGGAAGATCATTGATAATAGATGGAACAATGAATTCCATCATCCTATACATGCAGCTGGGTATTTCTTGAACCCAAAGTATCATTATAAAGCTAAGCGAGGAGGAGATCATACTGGGGAGGTCAGAGATGGGTTGTACGAGTGTTTTGGTACTTGATGAGTCGCAATAGTTGGAAATACATCAACAACTCATTGCTTTCTCTAGGGCCTGTTGACCATTGAAGTGTACCCAAAATTTTTTAAGACTCCATGCCCGAGGATGTATCAGTGGCTTCATGTACCATCAAAGTTCACTATATCATCAAAGTTTTTCAACTCTACTTTCTCTTCTCATTTTCTTCTTTTGTATTCAGATTCCACAAGCCCTACGGGGATGATGTAAAGCTAAGTTGCACGAAACGGGGAAACGGGTACGAGTTTCCAAAACGGGCATGGGTACAAAACGTGACCCCCCCAAATTTTGGAAAAGGGGAAACGCAATATATATATATATATATATATATATATATATATATATATATATAATTATATATATATTAGGACATTTAAGAAATATGTGCAATCATAAAGCATATATGATACATTCTAATTTATTACATTGTGATTAAATTGTCAATGCATCAACTATAAATCTCTAAATTTACATCACATTTACTCATGAATGATCACATAATGAAATTAGCAATATCCAACATCAGCCACGAGAAATTTCTAATTTCTTGTCTCGTCTCCTACATAGTCAAACGACCTTAGTGCTCTTGATTAAATAGAAGTTCCATACCCTAGTACTCTACGTGCTCTTGATTATTGGGAGTCTCCCTTGCATAGAGGGCTTGGTTCTCTTGATTAAATACACGTTCTATACCCTATTACATGACAAAATCCAATGGAAACATTGCAATCCTGCCATTCCTGAAATCCTGAAAAACAGATAAGTCTGCTGGATTTTGAGTGAGATCTAAAATTCTACTTTCTTCATATGAAATCCAATGAGGGTGAAACCACTCTCAAACATCCTGAGTCATTTCATGGTCATGTTAAAAATTTAAGTAAAATACCTTTACTTTAAGAATTTAACATTACCATGAATTGCATATCAACACTAGGGCCATAGGCTTGAACATTAGGCTGCCCCACTCAGAGGCATTTAGAAGCATCGAGAAGATATTTTAGTCGCCCAATAAAAAATTAGAAGTGAAAAAAAAATACAAGAAAAAGTCAAGTAAGAAGAGGAAACTCCACCATACGGCCTGGAAACGCGTTCCCGGCCGTACTGGGCACGTTTCCTCCTCGAGAAACGGGCTAGTATGCCTAGAAACAAGTTTCTAGGCCGTACGGTACGAGTTTCCTCGTTTCCGTTTCATTTTCGGCCGGAAATGGACCCTTCTTCAACGTTTCCTGCAAGTTAGATGTAAAGTGATGCTAGTATGATGAGTTGAGTCATGTAACAAGCCTAGGTAACTTGGGACCTTGTCATCAAGTGAGTTTACTCTGGGAGTTTTTTTTCACTTGGTTAATTATTAGGTGCTTATGTGGATTTAATAATTAATTGAGTTTTTTTTTTTCAAGCATGACCTCAAAGCTAGAGTATGGCTTGATGGTGAGGCCTTGGGTGAGTCCTAGTGTCTAGAGTCGTTGTATATTACCATAGTAGATCACTCATAAAATTTCGTGGAATTTGATTAGGTTTAGGAGTTATTTTTACAATTTTTAAAATTTCTCGCAGGGCGAAAATTTGAATAAAATCTGAATGTAAAATGTAATAAGTGATGTCTAGAGCAGTTGTGTTGGGCATGTGTGCTCAAAATTACACCTCACCCTCAACTTTCTACTGTGACACACTTTGAGGGGTAAAAAATAAGTTCTAGACTCTCAAAACCCACTTTTCCTAAGTTTAGTGGAAAATGTGGGAATAAATTAGCCCAATGATTAAATAAATTAGAGAAATAAATATCCACACATGCTAAATGACGTGGAAATGGGGTGGAAATTCTCTAAGAGTCAAAGTCAAGGTAGAAGATGATGTGGACTCCACCATGGACCAAGAATTAAGGAGAAACATGCGACAAAAAGGCAAATCAAATTTCCTTGAGGGGAACACAAGTTTCACAAGGAAAATTCCACGAATTATGGAGGATAGCTCGAGCTCCAAGTCGAGTTAAGTATTTGATTGAGGATTTGGTTGAGTTCACTTGAGTAAGGTGGAGAGTGGTCTCCGAACACTCCACTTCAATATCCCACATGTCCCCTGATCTCAATGAGTTCTCTTACTCAAGGATTTCTTGGGCCTCTAAGGAAGAAATCGAGTTGCCACTTGGGAAATTCGAATTTGCATGAAGGAACATTGGGATTGTCACCCATTTATCTTGGGATTGTCACCATATTCCTTGGGATTGATTCCCAAACTTCTATTTAAGTGAGCAATGGGCTCTCACCATGTATTCATTTTTACTAGCTATTGTGCTTGTGGAAACGCTGCTTCCTTGTACACTTTCAGAAATATCAATAAAGACTTTGGGGTTTCATTCATAAGGTGTTCTCCTTTTGGAGTGTGATGAATTGTTAACTATTGGTATAATTCCTTTTACTCATGCTTTGATCTAATTTGTTTAAATATGCTCTTGTAGATTTGTTAATGTAAAGCTATCTTGCATTGGCATTTGATTTAGAAGTATGCTCTAGGTATATAATGTTGAAGTTGGTTGCAAATAAATCTCTAGAGTTTCTTATCATTGTTTATTGTTAGTTTTATATGGAACTAATTCTTGATTGAATTTTTGTAGAGGGAACATTTTGTTGGGCTCAAAGAATCAAGCTTGAGGGAAGTCTTTGGAGAGACCAACCCACCATTGATACGTTCTCAAAGGAGTTCTCATTTGTTCTTTGAGCCTTCATAGTCTTATCTTACAAAGTGGTTTTGTAGGGGTTTTGGGACATAGCTTGTACACAAGCCAAGTACTTCAAAATTTAAATCTCTTTAAAACATTGTACTTCATTGCTTTCATTTGCTACCTAAGAGCTTGAAAATGACTAAGCAAAAAGAGAGTTTACTCAAACTCTTTAGCTTAGTCCTTTGTAAATTATAATTGTACATGTACATTTTATCTCGCTGATTTTTCCACTAATACTTCACTTATTTTAGTAGTCATTATTTGGATTGTTTGCTAACTCTTGTGTGGCAAGTGTTGGGGGTTCGATTTCCAAGGAGGCCGTGAGCCCTTTTGAGGCTTATTTTGCCTAAGTTGTGTTCACTAGAAGGCTGCCCATTTTCCTCCCTAGGCCGTGGGCCTTAGGAGAGACTTCTTTTCTCTTTCTCATGCTAATTACTCTTCATCTAAGTTGCTGAAATTTACATGTAAAATTCAGATTTTAAACATGAGATTTGTTGGTTTTCAAAATTTTTTTTCTTAGGCCTTATTACATGTGAGTTTTGATCAAGGAAGGATCATAGTTGAAGCATCATATTGTAAAGTTTTCATTAAGGCTCTTTGAGGCTTAGAGAGAGGTTCCTATCTCTTATTTGTAACACCTAATAAAATTCCAATTTCCTTGTGGGAGCTTGGGGTTCTACCCATGGCATCCCTCCTCCTCATTTAGAGGGAGGACCTTTGTTGGGTGGATTGATTCTCTTTTGCTAGTTTTCTTTTAACTTACATGCATGCTTTAATTGGGAATTAACACAACCTCACTATCACATTTCATTTTCTAAGTTAAAGTTTGTTACATTTTCATTTGAGATTTGCATTCTCTATTTCATTCTTCCTTGAAGCTACAAGCTTACACTTTACTTTGGTCAATTCATCTTTTACATGCAAGCATTTTATGTAATTAGCAAACTTTAATTCCTTTCCATTTAGCTTGGTAAATTGTTTCGTGAGCACTTGAATACAGATTTCATTTTTATGCTACATTGTTATCTTGAATATTGGAGCATTTTATTGTCATTGTCTATATGAAACAAAATTTACTTTCAAGCATTTTACTTGTATCATTTTAATTCATTTCCAATCAATTGATGGGGCACATGCAACATTTGTAAGCTAATTTTATTCCTCCAATTGAAGTCATCTTTGTAACTTATGTTGAGCACTATTAAATTTTCATTACTTTGATGCATTGCAAATCAATCTCTCTTTTGGGGAAAAACTTACATGCATTTCATTTATGCATATTTGCATAACTTGCATCTCAAATTAAATTTACCTCCAAGCATAAGTTTGGTTGATAGACATCATAGGACAAAGATTCTCTTGGAAAGTTTTTCCAACTAGTATAGAGTTAAGTAAAGTGTGTGTCCGTGCAATTATGAATGTGATGTTGTCCCCTTGTAGGAACAAAGGCACACATGGCTTGTAAGGATTAGGGACGACTACTAATGAGTCCTCAACCTCTCTTCCTTACGGTCACCCCTATCTTTACTCTTTGGCAAGAGTTTGAAAAGAGAGTCTGTTACGAAACCAACTCACAAAAAGATAGAAAAGATAGATGAACACCTTAGAAATCAGCCTCTTCGAGGGGGCAACCTCCTTTACATTACACAAATAAACAATTCTTGGATGATACAAATGATCATCCAAGAATTGTTTATCATCAGAGTTGACATAACAATAATAATGTAATGGCACAATAATAACAATAGTGGGCTTCTATGGGGCACAATAATAACAATATGGGGACTACTATTGATTTGGGGTAGCATCGGATGTGCTCTGGCCACAAAATTTGGTGGAGAGGTTGGGGCACATGAGATCTCCAATACCAGAAAGGATTTGGGCAAATTCTAAACAGCTTAGGAGATATTAAAATAATTAATATTTTTAATGAAGACCTTAAGTCTAAACTTAGGGAAAATAAAATATTAATGTATATTAATATGAATTTGTGTTAGAATGGTCTAAAAGACATGGATCAAACCAGATCTAATCTTAACTGTTTATTAGGGACTTAATCTCGACTGTTGATTTATCAATGAGGAAAGTATAAGAGGAGGCTTGAGGGTCGCTTGGAGAACACACTGAGGGAGACCGGTCAGTTCAATTTCTGGAGCAGGGTTTGCTGAGAAATTGAACTAGTGGTCTGGAGAGTAGTCACGAGGTAGCAAGTACGGAACAAAGAGACGAGAGATCAGCGCAGAGCCAGAAGAGGCAAAGAGCTAGAAGGGCATGCGACATCCAAGCAGCGGCTGTAGGAGTGACGCAGAAGGCAAGAGAGGTTGCGCAAAACCTCAGTAGGTTGACGCAGAGGGTTTTAGGTTGACGCAGAGGTCACTAGGGCCTACGTTGGATTCAGAAGAAGTGTTGGAAATTTGTCTATCTGTGGGTAAACCAATTTGGCACCCTGTTGTACTAGAAAATTGCTGAATAATAAAATCCTCCGTTGCTGCACTGGTTTTCCCACATTGGGTTTTTCCGGGGACATTAGTCCAAAATAATTGTGTCAATGTGTGCATATGCTTGTTTCTGTATTATGGTGTGATATTTGCAACAATATTTATTTTAATGTTTGTCGAAGTAATTTCATGAATAACTTATGATGAAATAAGTAGGAAAAGTAAATCAGTTGCTGCAATGATAGAATTTTCACATGGTATCGGTGTAAGTAACCAGAGATAGAAAGGGAAAATCAGTTGTGGATCGAGACCACGATGTAGAGGCATCCACCTTAGGGGACTCACACGAATTTTCAGAAGATTGCATAAGAGAGAGATTTCGATTTCTCTATGTTGATTTCCAGGTTGGAAGAAGAACTGGCGTGCATGACTAGTGCTGCATCATCAGAAGTGTGGTATATAGACAGTGGAGTCTCATGGCATATGATGAGAATGAGGGAGTGTTTCTTGGAATATCGAGAAGAGAAGATGAATTTTCAGATCACCATGGGGAACAAGGCAAAGTATACTTCAATAGGAAATGGTACCATAGTTTTCCAGACAGAACCAGGAGAACGGTTCCGTGCCACAATGTGCTGCATGTACCAGGATTAGGGATGAACTTAAATGTGCTGCATGTACCAGGATTAGGGATGAACTTACTTTCTGTGTCACAACTACAAGGCAAAGGCTATGAAGTTTACTTCATCAAGGAAAAGGTATAAGTCAAACACCCCAGCTGGAAAAGAAAGTGCAGATCGAGATCAAAAGTAATCGGTTGTATAGATGACAACTAGAATCTCCAATGGCACTAATAGGCAGTTATGGGGACAAAGACTTGAACGAACTATGGCATAGAAGGATGGGTCACTTGCACCATGGAGCTCTGAGAATTCTCAGAAGCACTGTAACAGGAGTTTCAGATCTGAGTACGGAACGAGATGATTGATGCAGGGGATGTGCTCTAGGAAAGTATGCGAAGGCGGCATTTCCTAGAAGCAACCACAGGGCCAAGAGTGTACTAGGATTGGTACACTTAGATATTTGTGGACCCATGTCCATCAAAGCTCTCAGCGGTGCCGAGTATTTTCTTACCTTCATTGATGATCACTCGAGGAAAACTTGGATCTATTTTCTGAAAACCAAGGAAGCAGGAAGGTATTAATACGATGAGATGTAAAGTTCATGGAGGACAGGGCTTTCAGAAGATCTCGTGAAATGCCTTCCGAGGAGTAGTCGAAAAAGGATCCGTTGGTCATGCCTCTTCAACCAACAGAAGTGAAGAATTCTTCTTCAGATCAGGAAGATTCTCAGGATGAGGAGGAAGAGTGAACAGAAGCACCTGCTGGTAGAGGAAGAACCAGCAGGGAACTTCGTCAGATTTTGCATGATCCAGAGAACTTCATCGGAGAGCCAAGGAACAGTAAAAGAGAGTGAAAGTAGCCAGACAGGTATCAGGGGTTAGTAGCTCAGGATGGGGACCCTGCCAGCTTCAAGGAGGCTGCTCAGGATCAGGTCTTGCGATAATGGAGTATAACTCCATAATGGTAAACGATGTCTGAGAGGTGGTGTCAAGGCCTCAAGACAGATTTGTGGTAGGTTCAAGATGGATCTACAAGATCAAATATGCTATGGACGATAACGTTGAAAAATACAAAGCCAGGTTTGTGGCTAAGGGGTATGCTCAAAAGCTAAGTTGCACGAAACGGGGAAACGGGTACGAGTTTCCAAAACGGGAAGCGATACGAAACGCGACCTCCCCAAATTTTGGAAACGGAGAAACGTGAATATGTATATATATATATTGAATATATATATATGTGCAATCATAAAGCATAAATGATACATTATAATTTATTACACTTAAACATTAAGATTTAATTTACATCACATTACTCATGAATGATCACATAATGAAAATAAAAATATCGGAATATCCAAAAGCAACCTTTATTATATATCCAAATCTCAAAATCAGCGTTTATTTATATTAATATATGAGGCTGCAAGTACAATAAAGACTATAAGGTTGCAAGAGAGAGATCCAAATCAGGATTTTCTGCATCTACATCCCATTCTTTAGAAGGACCATTGTTGTATTGGGAGTCTCCTCCTACATAGTCGAACAACCTTAGTGCTCTTGATTAAATACACGTTTCATACCTTAGTACCCTACATGATCTTGATTATTGGGAGTTTCCCCTGCATAGAGGGCTTGGTTATCTTGATTAAATACAAGTTCCATACCCTAGTACATGATAAAATCCAATGGAAAC
>APFE030826158.1:31539-42677 GCA_000404065.3 Pinus taeda | reverse complement strand
AAGAAGTCACTAACATACCCTAAAAGTAAATTAAAAAACAAATTAAAAAAAACACAAGTTAATGAGGAAACGTGGGTTGTACGGCCCTGAAACGCGTTTCCTGCTGTACTGGCCACGTTTCCGTTTCGGGAAATGTGGCAGTACGACCGGAAACGCGTTTCACGGCCGTACCAAATGCGTTTCCGCGTTTCGTACCCGTTTCTGTACAGAAACGGACCTCTATACCACGTTTCCTGCAACATAGCTCAAAAGGAAGGGATTGACTATGATGAAACCTTCGTCGTGGTAGCTAGGTATACATCTATTAGGACCGTGATATCTCTTACAACCCAGATGGGATGGGAGATCCATTAGATGGATGTCAAGATGACATTTCTAAATGGGGTAATAGAAGAAGAGGTATACATTGAACAACTAGAGGGCTTTGAGACTCATGAGAAGAAATCTCATGTATGTAGACTGAAGAAAGCCTTGTATAGGTTGAAGTAGGCACCAAGAGTATGGTATGGTCTAATAGATGGCTACTTGCAAAATATGGGGTTTGTCAAGAGTGATGCGGATCCGAATCTCTACTATCTGGTTGTAGAGAACGAGCCACTTATCTTAGTATTATATGTGGATGATCTCCTCCTGACAGGATCATCCAGACTTATTGAGGACTGCAAGAAGAATCTAGCCACAGAGTTCGATATGAAGGATATGGGACGAATGCACTATTTCCTAGGGTTTGAAGTTTGGCAGTAGAAAGGAGAAATCTTCCTTGGGCAAGGGAGGTATGCTACAGAAATCCTGAAAAGGTTCGGGATGGGAGATTGTAGACCTATGGCTACGCCAATGATCACCAGCTGGAAGAAGATTGATGCATCAGAAGACAAGGATGTCGATCTCACCCTATATCGACAACTCATAGGGTCCTTGATGTATCTAGTCAATACAAGGCCAGATATTTGCTACGCTGTCAACACCTTTAGTTATTTCATGGTGGAACCAAAGAGGGCTCACTGGGCAACAACCAAACACGTTCTCAGGTATTTACAGGGAGTAGTTGATTATGGGCTCTTATACACTAAGGGGAAGGATATCAGGTTGAGTGGATTTACTGATGCCAGATTGGGTAGGAAGTTCAGTGGATCGGAAAAGTACCTTTGGGTACTGTTTCAACATTGGATCAGGAATGACCTCCTGGTGCAGTAGCAAACAGAAGTCTCTGGCTCTGAGCTCGTTTGAGGCATAATATTTGGCAACAAGCACAACTTCGTGTGAGGCCATATGGCTTAGAAAACTGCTGGTAAACCTATTCAGAAGAAATATGGAGGTGACTAGGATCATGTGTGATAATCAGAGTTGCATCAAACTCTGAGAATCCAATATTCCATGATAAGTCGAAGCATATTGATATCCGGTGTCACTTTGTGAGAGATTGTGTCCAATGAGGAGCTATATAGTTGAGCTACACTCCTACAGGGGAACAAGTGGCAGATATCCTCACCAAGGTCCTTGGAAAGTCAAAATTTGACTACATCAGGGAAAAGATGGGAATGGTAAAGAACCCCTTTCAGAAGTAGTGTGTTAACATCACGAATGAAGAGGGAGTTGCAGTGTTAGGGGAAAGGACTAGCAATAGCACAAATGCGGAGGGAGTTGCAGTGTTGGGAGAAAGGACTAGCAACAACACAGATGCAGAGGGAGCTGTTTCATAGATGCAACAGTGGCAATAGCAGAGTCATGGGCAGAAGTACAGGATGCAACAGTGTAGAGGATGTTGGGCAAGGAGGCTTAACATCATCACAGGTAGCGATGCCAGATGATCAGGGTGATACTGAGTGAGGAGTGTTACTAGAGCATAGTCCTCGCTAAGAGGGAGTGTTGATTTGGGGTAGCATCGAATGTGCTCTAGCCATGAAATTTGGTGGAGAGGTTGGGGCACATGAGATCTCCAATACCCAAAAAGGATTTAGGCATATTCTAAATAGTTCAGGAGATATTAAAATAATTAATATTTTTAATGAAGGCCCTAAGTCTAAACTTAGGGAAAATAAAATATTAATGTATATTAATATGCATCTGTGTTAGAATGGTCCAAAAGATATGGATCAAGCCAGATCTAATCTTAGCCGTTGATTAGGGACTTAATCTCGTCCGTTGATTTATCAACGAGGAAAGTATAAGAGGAGGCTTGAGGTCACTTATAGAACACACTGAGGGAGACCGGTCAGTTTAATTTCTGGAGCGGGGTTTGCTGAGAAATTGAACCAGTGGTCTGGAGAGCAGTCAGGAGGCAACAAGTACGGAACAGAGAGACGAGAGATAAGCGTAGAGCTAGAAGAGGCAGACGCAGAGCCAGAGGAAGCCATGCAGAGGTAGCAGAGACTGCGCAAAGCCAAAGGGCCCGCGTCATCCACACAGAGGCTGCAGGAGTGACACAGAAGGCCAGAGAGGTTGTGCAGAGCCTCAGTAGGCTGACGCAGAGGGTTTCAGGTTGACGTAGAGGTTAGTAGGGCCTACGTTGGATTCATAAGAAGCGCTGGAAATTTGTCTATTTGTGGGTAAGCCAGTTTGACACCTTGTTGTACTAGAAAATTGTTGAATAATAAAATCCTCTCTTGCTGCATCGGTTTTCCCACATTGGGTTTTTTCGGGGACATTAGTCCAAAATAACTATGTCAATGTGTGCATATGTTTGTTTCTGTATTATGGTGTGATATTTGCAGTAGTATTTATTTTAATGTTTGTTGAAGTAATTCCATGAATAACTTATGATGGAATAAGTAGGAAAAGTAAATCAGTGGCTGCAGTGATAGAATTTTCACAACTACATGGACACAACAATATAATAAGCGGGTTGTACTAATAACAATAAGGGGTTAAACAAGTAGTATAGGGACCTAACTGAGTCTCTCACCTAGAATAGGCATTTAGTCTAAAACTTACCAAGATATTTGCATTTCACTTCAGCTAGGTGCATCTCATTGCAATTCACTTTATCTTTTGGAGCATTTTACTTGCTATTCGATCTTATGTACTGATTATGATGAGCATGCATTGAAGTCATCACTCTTATTATTCTTGAAGTATTCCATTGGGGCAAGTACATTATCTTTTACAAGTAAAAACTTTGGCTTATTTCAATTTGCAAGTCATTTGAAATGTTATATTTAACATGCTTGGAACTTTGAATGATATTGTCCTTGATTAAAGCATTTTCATATCTATATATCTTGCAAATTGATATCAGTTTATCTAATGTTTATTTGTGTAACAAGATTATTTGCCTATTTCTGTTATGAAACCAGCTCACAAAAAGATAGAAAAGATAGATCAACGACTTAGAAATTAGCCTTTTCAAGGGGGAAACCTCCTTCACATTACACAAATGAACAATTCTTGGATGATACAAATGACAAGACCTCCTTTCTATATATAGGAGCCTAAGGGGTCATAATATAATTAGAGCCGACATAACAATAATAATGTAAGGGCACAACAATAACAATAGTGGGCTTCTATGAGGCACCATAATAACAATATGGGGACTACATGGGCACAACAATATAATAAGGGGGTTGCACTAAAAATAAGGGGTTACATTAGTAGTATAGGAACCTAACATGACCCTCTCCTTCAAAAAGTGTTGTCCTCAACACTTGAGTAGTTCTTAATGCTTATGTATAAAATTCTCATCCTCCCATGTGGAATTGTAAGCGGGTAAGTTCTTCCCTTTGATGAGATACTTTGAATTTGATCGATTTCGTAGCTATCGGGTTCTTGTTTCCGTGATTGCTTCAGGTTCCAATATGATTTTTCCTTCCTCATCAAGCTCCGATAATATTGTTTGAACTGGGAGCTTGTCACCTATAACCTTCTTTAAGCATGAAACATGGAAAACTGGGGGCACTCGGGAAGATGCGGGAAGCTCCAATTTGTATGCCATAGTACCAATCTTTTGCAGCACCTTGTAAGGACCACAGTACTTTGGTGATAATTTATTATCCTTCTTAGCTTGCTTGAGGGACATTTGTTTGTATGGTTGTATTCGTAAAAATACCTAATCGCCTACATTAAAACTTCTTTCACTGCGATGTTGATCTGCCTGTTGTTTCGTTCGATTCTGCACCAAAGTGGGGTTATCCTTTAAAAGTTGGAGAGCTTGTTGTTGATGCTCGATGTGATCTTTCACTGCTTGAACCTTTTTCTTCTTGATATGTCCTTCTACCTTGAGAGTTTGAGAAGTGGTAATTCTTGCCAATGCATTACAAGATAGGGTCAGATTTATTTCTTGATGCTCGATGTGATCTTTTACTTCTTGAACCTTTTTCTTCTTGATATGTCCTTCTATCTTGAGAGTTTGAGGAGTGGTAATTCTTGCCAATGCTTTACAAGATATGGTCAGATTATTTTTTCTTTCTCTTGGGTTGGTTCCTGATGTATATCCTCTTCTTTTGACGTTTCTTGATCATTTTCTTCCTCCTCTTCACAATCTATGTAAAATAATTTCTTCTCAACACACTTATGAGCTTTAGTGTATTTGCTATCACAACTATAACAAAGCCCTTTTTCCCTTTTTTTCTTCCAATTGTTGTGGTGTAAACCTTATAGGTTGTGGAAGGCTAGGAGCAAAAACATTTCCATATTTATAGTTGTGAGTGGTAGGATTCCTTGTTTCCATAATTCTGTTTTCAATTTTTCTTGCCTTCCCCAATGAATCAGGTTCCCAAAGATGAACCTCATGTTGAATGTTATCCTTTAAAGTCCCTATGAAGACATCAATCCTTTGCTTCTCTGGAATATCATTTACCCTTATATTCAATTTTTGTAAGTCCTCAATGTCCTCTGCCATTGAACCCTTTTGTTTGAGATTTTTCAATTGGCTAAAGGTGTTACTCTTTGTATCCTCATAATGTGCTATCATATCCTTTGTGAAAATTGACCAGGTGACAAGTGGTTTACGAGAACAAAGCCTTCTATACCATACAAATTGATTTGGTTCTAAGTATAAAGATGCAATATGTACCTTCTGTAATAGTTGTACATCATGTAGCTCGAAATATTACTCCATCTATAATATCCAATTTATCAGATCCTTGCCATCAAAATTCTTCATATCGCTTTTTCTTGATTCTAGGAGCTCGATCTTGAATCTGTTGTATCTCTGAAATTTCGAATCTCCAAGGTTTGAAATTGCGACCTGCAGTAGTCCTCTGTGTCCTCTTTCCAATGCCACTAGTCTGATCGAAATTGGATTCTCCAAGAAAGAGTTATGCCGAATCTCCCAATATGACCTGTTTATATATTTTTTCAGTAGAACAAACTTGTACGACGTGCCACGTGTTACTGTTGCGACCTTCGGACCTGAATTCAGACCTGAAAAAGATACACAGAAAACTACAGTCAGTCCTCTTTTGTAACTTCTTACAAAATTTCAATCTAATACTCAAAGAGAAAGTTATGATGATTTTCCAAAGGTCATTTGTATGGAATGTAATTCGGGAGTCTTCAAAAACCCTAACTTCATCAGATCATATGTCCGAAAATACAGCGAGACAATATCTGAAATTCGAACCCGATGTTTAGAACAATTTCGGCTAAGATGGATTTTTTTTTTAGCTTTTGAAACTTTGTAGAGAAAAAGTTATAGCGAAAATTCCACGATGACTTGTTTGGAGCAGAGAAACTCTAGAATCCAAACCTCTGATACCAAATGTTATGAAACTAGCTCACCAAAAGATAGAAAAGATAGATCAACGACTTTGAAATCAACTTCTTCGAGGGGGCAACCTCCTTTACATTACACAAATGAACAATTATTGGATGATACAAATGACAAGACCTCTTTTCTATATATAGGAGTCTAAGGGGTCATAATATAATCAGAGCTGACATAACAATAATAATGTAAGGGCACAACAATAACAATAGTGGGCTTCTATGGGGCACCATAATATCAATATGGGGACAAATGGGCACAACAATATAATAAGGGGTTGCACTAGTAACAATAAGGGGTTACACTAGTAGTATAGGGGCCTAACAATTTCTTTTTGAGCAAATGTTTATTATTTTGAAGCAATATTGAAGACAATGGTTCACATGCTTATCTTTTTATTATGTGTTGATGATTATTGAGAACATCTTTTATTTCATATCTTATATTGCTTATCACACTTGATTGAACTTGCTCATAATTTTGAAGTAATCCATTTAACCTTAGTATCTCCTAGAAACCTCATATTATTTTTTCATCTAACTTTTCATTAGGGACCAACCCGCTTAGCTTACCTCGAAGAGAGCTTTAAGGGAGAAAGTTGGGAATAGGTGACAACCCCATCTCTAAGTTTTGCCACCAACCACACCTTGTGGGGCTAAGGGATTTTCTCACTAACTTAGGTGTGTGTGCTAGGCGACAACAATAGGGCCACAGACACATTTGGCAAGAATCTGGCAAAGATTGCAAGAGGTGTGGATCAACCAGGTAAGCAATTTCAATTTATTTGGTTTTTGTTGTTGTTGTAAAGTTCAATTGTTTAAAATTGAAGCTGTAATTTGTATTTTGTAAATTGTTCAAACTTACCATCTAAATTGTTGAGCAATGAACTAGCTCTAGTCTTTGTCTTTGTAGCACATTGTTGGGAGTCGTTTGGAAGCCAATGCCCTCAAATGCAAAAGTTTGCAGTTAGAGTTCTCATCCAAACTTGCAGTGAGCGCAATTGCTCTGTTTTTGAACGGATTCACATGAAGAAGAGAAATCATTTGGAACAAAAATGATTGAATGATCTTGTCTTCGTGCAATACAAACTTTGTCTAAGGTGCAACCAATTGTTGAACAAAAGACCTGATACAAATCTTATTGTGTTGGATGATATTGATCCAACTTTAGAAGGATGTTGATTTTGATATTGATGCCATGGATTTGGGGGGTTTTGATCCCAATGTAGATCTGGTAGTTGGAGGAAGTGAACCACTAGAACCAAACATGGCACATGGCATTGGTGAGGGGAGTAGTAGTCGTGCATCTTGACCAACTCGTGCTTCTAGTTATGCTAGGCCTAGTACTACTATTGATGTTGGAGAGGAGTGTGAGGAGTCCTCAAACTCTGATCTAAATGATGTTTATGTGGCTCTTGCCAAGATCCCATGTCTAGTAGTAGTGATGAGTTTGATGAGTGATCATTGATTTGTACTTTGTAGTAGGCTAGTGGCCTAGTAGCTTGAGTTTTAGGCTTTTAGCATTGTTTTTGGACTCTAGAGGCCATTTAGAGCCTCATCGGTTATATATTTTGTTGATGATATCATTGATATGTATTGCACTTGGTGCCATTTTGATATATGCACCCTTACATGGTATATAGATGAGAAGAATTTCCATATTTTGTCTCTAATGGTTTGAAATCTTAAAAATAAGTTTTTTCATTAAAAAATAAATATTTTATGTATTTTTTTCATTTCCAGTTTATTAAATATGGTTTGAATCACAGTTAGACAGGCGACCAGTTTGATGTTTGATGTCTGATTTCAGTTTTCAAAACTATGATTTAAACTTCATACGACAAAAATATCAAGTGAAGATCCAAAAGTTAGCCAAGCAACTTCCAGACTGGAAGGAAATTAGATACCTCATGTAAATCAATAAATCACCACAAACAAGATAAGGGGAAATCAGATCACAAGAACTTCTTATCGACACCCAAATCATAAAAGCAGACATCTCAACCAGTTTGCATATCCTTATCACTCAAACCAAAAACAAGTGATTTATGATTTCCAAGACTATTGATATCACTATAATATGGTCTTATGATAACAATTCATTCCAAGTTTCGATTAATCACAAGATTCCATCGAAGATTAATTTGGGATAGTTAGATCATTTCATGGTATGACAATTCTCTACCACACTCAAAAGTCGTATCATCTTGTATCATTGAAGATGTCGGTTCTGAGAATTGAGAAAGATGAGAAGACATTACTAGACAAAAAAAGATATCAAACATTGCCATCAATAATCTTTGAGGACAAAGCTTTTCTAAAGAGGAAGACAATGTTATGAATATAAATAATTAATAAGTAATAGTTAATAATGATTAGTATACTGAAGAGGCATGTCCCAAAGGACACAACCATTCTTGAAAGGGCACTTGCCTAGGTATATAAGCAGGCCCTTATTTGTAATCATATCTCTTGTACATTCAACATTCTTGTATAAATTTATCACTGTTTATGGATACTTTTATATTTCAGATATTTTGAATATTCCACTGTGTATACGAACCCTGTTTGTTACATTGTTTCATTCCAGATCTAAGGTTTCAAATCATCATTCTTATCGAATTCAATAATATTCAAAGATTTTTGGCTAGTGATATTGCCTAAGGGTTGGACCTCGAAATGAATAAATTAAATTCATGTTGGCTCACAGTTAAAGGGACACATCCCTTCGATAGATCATGTCGGCTTATTTATAGAAGACGAATGACTATATATACACAACTAGGCTATTCGCATTTGACACACAAAAATTCGGATCTGTCTCTGAGATTTTCGGATGACAACCACTGTCAGAAGTTCTGTGGTCTCTCTGTGATTTCGGATGGGTAATAGAAGAATGAAGTTCAGGTTACAAGTGAAGTTCGATTCTCTGAATTCAATGGGTAATCGCAGTCATAATTTCGGATGGGCTGAACCAGTGATGATAATATCGTCGATATTTCGGCGATATCGGCAAATATCGCGCTATTTTAAGCTAGCCGATATATCGGCAGGGAAAAATCGCGATATTTTGTTGATTTCAAAATCTCGCGCTAAATCCGAAAAATCGGCGAAAAATCGGCAAATATCGCGCTATTTTGGAAATTATCGCCGGGAGGTTTTATAAATATGCGATTTCGTTTGTAAAATTTTCGTTTTTCATTTCATTATTTACCTGTTTGGCTGCTGACTCCCTAGGGTTTACCTGCGCACTCTGCTGGTGCCCACGCCGTGACGCCACGACTCTCTAGCCCACGCCAGTGCCACGACTCTCTCCGGTGCCCACGCCACGACTCTCTGCAAGTGGATTCGCACTGCACAGGTTCAACGTTCAAAACGAGTTCGAAATAATCTCTGCACAGGTGAGTCGGTGACAGCTCCCACAGGTTATATATAACTGAAATTATATTATTTGCCCAGTTTCACTGGATTCTATTCACTGTTCAGCACCTCTCGAAATTTTTTACTCGTTTTAAAGTTTAAACTAAAACCATGTGGCTTCCGGCTTTCAACTGCTCGAAACTATATTCGTTTTGTTGAATTTGCACTATTTTGGGGGAAATACCAGATTCTAATATTTGTTGGTTTGAATCTTTATGGTAAAATGTCATTATGTATATTGTATATAATCTTATTTAACTACGGTGGAGTGAATGCATTTAGAGACGGTGATGTATTTGTCCAGCTTTTGTTGTATTTCGATGTCTACAGCTTTGTGAAAATTTAAAACACTTCATCTTGAGGGCTAAGTACTGAAGGTCATTATGTGCGACATTTCAACCTTCATCAGTCCATTAAAGTTATACTCGATTTCACTCTTCACCATGTATGGGGGCATTTGGTTACATGTTTGAAGTTCCAGCAGCCACTTCAACACATTTGGTTTTGTTTATGCTCATGGAAAAAATTTCCTGGCAGCTAATATAAGGATGCTAGACAATTGCTTGTCTATACTGAAATCATTTTCGTGCAGTCATCAAGAAACCTGTTTTGTAAAATCACCTCTAACTTTGCCTTTCTCCAACTATGGAAAATAGCTTCGTGGTTCAGATTGTATATTATCTTTCTTTCCATTGTGCCTTCTGATATTTTGGATCTGATGCTTAGCTTCTATTGTTGAAGTTTTGAATTATATTAACAGTAATAGATAGAATTAGATGAATTTCATATCATCAATATGGATAAATCTGCTTGCCAGAAACCAAATTGGAATTGATGGGATGAGGATTTCAGCCCTCTGGTGTACTCACTGAGCTATTGTAGGGTAGCTCTTCCTGTTAATTATCTTAGGCTTAATATATAATACGTTAAATTATTTTAATTTTTTATTCTTATTTATAAAAACTTAAAAGTATACTGAAACAATTTAACATTTTTTTAGGGTCTTTCTTTGTATAGCCTGAATAAGTATTATATTAATTATTCAAGTTCTTTCTTATCACTTAGATTCTTTTAGATCAGATTAATTAGTCACAAAACTTACAACAAATATTTAATAAACAGGTTACATAATAGACTTTAAGAATGGGAGAAAATTAGAAATTACGCCTACAGCAGTACCTCATTAAACTGTTTGACAGAACTTAGAAGACCTCACTAGGAAACTAAAATGGAAAGATCAATCATCAAAGTTTCAAACCCTTTCTTACAGCCTACAGGCATCAAGATTCAAGCCCTGTCTATATAATTAAAATTTTAAATTATTAATTGACTTATGCATTCTTTGTTATTAACTTATTTGAATTTTGTAATTTAGTATTACAGTTAATTATTATTTATTAAGTTACTAATTCCAATTTTTTTTTGTCCTATAGGTTTCCTTTTGAGTTAGCCCACTACAAATATGCCGAAAGCCTTGGACCCATTTTGGGAGTATGGGACCCCTGATGGTGGGAGTCGGGCAAATCTATCATGCAAATTGTGTGGGGCTACGATGACAGGCGGGGTTACGCGATTGAAATACCATCTCGCTAAACTGCCTGGACATGATGTTGGGCTTTGTACAGTTTCTAGTGCGGAGCTTGTACGAAAAGCTCTTGAGGCAGTTGAAGAAAAGGACAGAAAGAAGGAAGAGGCGGAAAGAAACAAAGCTGAACGTGCAGGTAGATCTTTCAGGATACCTTCTCCTGATTTTGGTGTTGAGGATATTGGATTTGGGCCTAGTGGGAGGGGCTCCGGATTTGGGCCTAGTGGGAGGGGCTCCACAACTGGCACACCATCACATGGTACTCCTAGTGTAGGTGCGAGGCCATCATTTTTTGTTCCACGAACAGGACCTGGAGCACAACCTGGCATAAAATCACTTGTTAAAAAGGAGAAGCAAGAAGCAGATAGAGTCATGGGGAGGTGTATTTTTTGGAGCGACTTACCTCTCAGCATCACAAAAACCAATCCAT
>APFE030826158.1:0-27428 GCA_000404065.3 Pinus taeda | reverse complement strand
TAGTTTTATTTGTTATGCTACATATAACTCATGATGATGAGATACTTTTATATATGTGATGTTATTTGTATTGGTTCTCCACATTTGAGTCCTTGAATGGACAATTATCAGGGATTAGCAGGATTTGGTATCGCCTTTGATGTATCATTTCTATTTGACATCATATATATTAGTGTTTGCTTCATATTTATGTGCCAATGTGTTTATTTCATGTTGTTTTTGCTTTATATGTTTAAAAATCTTAAAAAAATGAATATATTATGCATTTTTTATGCTTGTCGATATTTGCCGATATTTTGCCGATATTTGCCGATATTGCCGATAAGATATTTTCTGGACCCTCGCCGATATTTTCCCGATACCGATATTATCAACACTGGGCTGAACAGAGAGAGGTTCGAATATCTATTATAGTGAAGACAATTCAGATGGGACAACGAAGGGACAACAATGAATAATAAAAGGCCAGGGATGCATTGTCTAGGTAGAATAGTTCTGATATCATGAGTTAAGGGTTTTGGTGCTACAACAAAAGAACATAACTTGATAGAAGTATATATATATGCTACATCTCTGTCCTTTGAAAAGACGACAACTCAGTGTTGTCTTGGAGACCACTGTGTGTTCCTTGAAGAGATGATCTTAGCATGAAGAAGGTCGAAGAGGAAGAGGAGTCAAGATGAAGAACAGGGAACTAGTGTCTTGGTCTTGGAGTGGCTAATAGGTCAGGGGTCTTGCTCATGGTCTTGGTATTCGTCAATTGGAATCTCTATAAGAAGGATTTGTGCGGGTTTTCCTCTCAAAGAGTGAGAGGTTTTAGCCCTGGCTCATAGCCTACATGTTGTGTCTCTTGTATATTTATGATCATGCATTGGTTACTGTTTGATGAAGAACACTAATAATCTAACAAGAAGAAGATCCTAATCTAAGAAGAAAAATGCAATCACAAACAATCATTAATTAAAGAGAAATCACCTAATGCTAATGCCCTAGATTTCTCAACATTAGGAGGTCTACGACAGGCCCAAGAGGGCTGCCGCTTGGCTAAAAAGAAGGCCGAGAGGCTCCTAGGGGCTATGGCTTAGGGTTTTGAGGCCCTAAGGCCTGCGACACCCTAAGGGAAGCCTTTAAGAGGCTGTTGCAAGCCCTTTCGGGTTGCGGCCTAAGGAAATAAGAGGAGAGTTGGGGGGGCCTAAGGCCCTAGGCCGTACGGCTAGGCCTAAGGAGGCCGAAAAACATCACGACAAAGGGAAAAGTGGTAGGCCGAGGGCTCTACGAGTCTACAACTAGCCTCTAAGGCTAGAAAAAGGCTGACACTAGGGGTTTGGAGGAGAAAATCGAGCTTCGGAGCCCTAAAAACTTGAAACCCTTGCTCCAAAAAATCAATTTGCTCCAAATCTTCAATTTTCTTGCAAATTCTCTGGTGGCTGACCCTGCAAAATTTTTTAGAGGCTAGATTTTACCCTCAAGGGCCTAGATTTAACTCTAATCCAACTATTTTCCTTTAATCTCACCTGCACAAATGAATTTCCAAGAGCCCCAAAACTCCAATCTATACAAAAAAATTCAAAATAATTTGAAACCCCAAAATCCCAGTTGCAAAACAAAGGCAAAAAAATAATAATTTACAAAAATCTGTTTTTACAAATATATTTACAATATATACATGTGTACAATGGTTGAGAAAAATTTGAGAAATTAAAGTTGTTGTAAAACTTTGATAATGGTTCAATGTATTTCAAAAGATTAATGTAGAAACTGTTAGTGTCAGTCTTTCCAGCCTTCCTCCAGTGATCAAATATGCTCTTACAAAGTGATTTTGAAGTGTTAAGGTCAAATTTTGTCATTTCAGTGAATCCTCAAGCAAAATTTGGTCATTAGGCATTAGGTCTAGGGTTTGCTTTAACTCCTTCTAAAGTTGTCCAAATATCGATCCATGTCATCATTCAGCTGAGTGTATCATCATTCAGAGGGTTGTCATCATCATATTAGATTCCATTGGGTCATGTTACACCTTGTTCATGCTTCAGTTGTGCCTAGGCAAGCTCATTTCCCTCTCCTAGGGTTTTGGAAGCCAATTTCTCTTGGACGGTTAAATCATCAGCAAAACTTGTATCCAGATGTTCATACACCTTCCCCTATCCTTAAAGTTCCTTATCAAACACTTCCCATCCCTTAGATCCGCCAAATTTCTCATTTTTCCACAAACCCTAGTTTCTAGCTACAACTTGGCAATTTTTTAGGTTGGGCCTGTGTTTTGCCCTTTTGGACCCTTTCCCCTCACTCAATCTCTGAGATTCCACTTTCCCCTGCTCCCCAACATCCCTCTCCACTCCCAAAAATTTCCCCAAGAATTTGGAAGCCCCCTATCCCCTTCATTTCGCTGCATTTCGACAAAATTCCTTGTTTCACACATTGGGACAAGTCGCACCCAAATGATGTTCTAGAGCAATAAAAGATGAATTTGGGAAAACTGAGAGAGGTTTTTGTCCACAACATGCCAAAGAAGAAAAGCATCCTTCACTTTTTGCACAGGTGTCATGGTTTGAGAGAAATGTCAAAGAATACCGTTGCCTCAGGAGAATCAAAGGCACCTCTGAAGTGACCTTGGGAAAATCAAGTTTTCTCCTAGCTTGGTTGGCCAAATGATTTGCTTGATGGGTAAAATGATAACTAGACACAAAGTGCTTTCCAATGAGCTATCATGAGCTCAATTTGGGGTTGAGGAAGGCATTCAAAAGTTGACTGCAACAGCACTCTTCCTTGAGGCAGCCTCATTTGGCACTTTTTGACCAATCTTGGGAGATTTGATTTTTGACATGGCAAATGAACTCCAAATTGAAAAATTCCAGTTGCGTTGGAAAGTAGACTCAAAGACCTTTCCAACGAGCTATCCTGCACCCGATTTCGACACCGGAAAGGCCTCCAAAAGCCTCTTGCAAAAGGGCGCGACTCGTCAGAGGCGCGCAACCCGTCAGGGCACCTCCAGCAGTGTAAAAATTACACAGGTGCGACCCGTCAGAGGCACGCGACCCGTTGGGAATTCCTCCACCAAATTTCGCCAGTAAGCTGCCAAACAACCCCGGATTGCTTCAAGGTTGCAAGTAGCCCTCTCCTCATGAAAATACATTGTTTGCCAAAGTGTGAAAAGCATGTGAATGTGGTTTAAAGCCAATCATTTTGAACTAATGAATCCAATGCATATTTGCTCAAAAATGTCAAAGTGTTGGTTGAAGTAGGGTTTGTCTTGTTGTTTTCAAGGTTATCCTTTATACCCCCACTTTTTCCCTACATCCTATTTCCACCTCCCTCATCATTTTATTCATTCTCCCTACCAAAAAATATCAAAAGCCCTAAACCCTCCCCCTATCCCTAAAAATCAAGAAACTAAACCTAAACCCTACCTCTCATAAAGCCTTTGCAAATCATATATATGTGATGGGGTATATATAATGATTCCTTCCCTTAACTCCCTATTTCAAATGTTTTTCCCAATTTCCCTTCAAAGTCTCCCTTCCCTAACATTTCCCTTGTGCTATTTGTCCCCTTGAAACAACATCTCAAACAGTTGAAACATCATTCAAACAGTCAAAACAGTAGGGTATCCCATGGGAGGATTTTATCTCTTGAGAGGCTATGCTTATCCGGCTCAATGCTCATTTAGAGAGGCTGTTGGCTAAGGCCAACAAAAATAAGAAATTGCTGAGAAACATGAAGAACCATTATTGGGCGAGAATGCACGTGTGCAAGGCAAAAATGAAGATGTTCCAAAGGCGTTTAGCCAAGGCACAAAAAAGGAGAAAAAGGCCCGAACCCCTCCATATCTTGGCCAAGGCTTCACTCAAGGTCCAAGGCACTAAATAGCCTAGCCACAGCACAAATCCCAAGAAATTTTGAGCATTTTGGGTAAATTTTGGTTTTTTCAGGCAATTTACAGGTTTTCTCCATTAACGGGTCTCACCCCCCGTGAGACTCTTCATCCCGGCAACTCCATTTTGCAAAAACTCAGCATTTGCAGATTTGTCATGGAAAGTTACACTTGCTCAGCCATTACTAAGAAATTTCACCAAGTTTTGGGCCTCCAGAAAGTCAAAAAAAAGCAAAAAATGACTTTCTCACATTTTGACACACAGAAAGCAGTCTTGGGAGATTGCAATTTTGGAGGGGCAAATGACCACCAAATTCAGAAATTCCACTTGGGTTGGAAAGTAGACACCCAGACCTTTCCAACAAGCCCACTTTTGCCTCATTTGGACACTTGGAAGTACCTCAAAATCAGCTCCAAAGTAGCGCGACCCGTTCAGGAAGAGGACGCGACCCGTTGGGCAGTTTTCACAGGAATTCATCTACAGCTCAGGAATTCGCCCAGCTTTGACCAGTTTTGACTTGAGATGGGATTTTTCACCCTCTTTGATGTAATTAATGTATTTTCATGTTGACATGACATTTATTTACCTATTCTAGAAGATTCATTCATGAAATAGCAAACATTTAATGAATGAATTGGTTTCCTAGTTTATAGAGGCAAGTTGTTTTGACTGCCTAGATTTTAGTGCTAAGTTTAGAAGTGGTTGAAACAGCTCCTAGAAGGATGAGCTCAACCCCTAGAGGCAAGGAAATGTGTTAGATTGCCTATATTATGTATTTTCTTAGTCATTTTCAGGGTTTGGAAGGTTGGACTCTTGAGGGAGAAGCTATCATTGTATTATTTCACTGTATCTCTGCAATTTTTGGCTAAGGAAGACCAGGGTTTTGCAGTCCTCTTTGGGATTCTTGTGGACTCATTTGTTGATGGTGTGTTTCTCAATGTTCTTGTAAGCTTTGTTATGTGATTCATTTCCTTTCTTTACTTCTGCACATTAAACAAATGAAGTGTTAAAGTAAGAATTCATGCTTTCCATGCTCTGCTTTTAAGTTTGTTTAATTTCAATGTTTTCTACTGTCTAAAGAGAATTCAAAGTTATTGTTTGCTCACTTTAGCTCTCTCACCTGTCATTCCTCATCATCCACCTTAATCAAAGGCATCAATATTGTCTCCTACCTCGCCCCAAAGAACCCCCTGCAGAAACTGTGTCTAATCCCCGCACCCAAAATTGCCATCCCCTCAATTTGCCACCAAAAACCCCAAATCAACCCTTTTGATCAGTTTACTAGCCTAAAATCAGTGTTACCCTATTGGTCATCTCATCCATTGAAGATTTTACTGAGATTGACCAGAGAGAATCTTCTCTTGCCCCGTAGGGCTAGCTATGAGGCTAAATGGTTTGATGTTGCCTTGAGGTTTGCCTTTTTCAGCCTGAGGTGAAATTTCAAGCGCTAACAGAAACCACCTCCTTAGCGAAGTTAGAAAACAATAAAAATAATTGGGATCCAAACGAAGTCAACTTCTGTTTACAGTTTGTGAACTTGGAGTCCAAGGGTTGGGGAGCAGGCAAACACTATATATTTCTCAAAGATAACCATTAGAAGACACAGTGAATTGGATAACCTATGATAAGCCCACAACTTACCAATAGAATGCTCCTATCACCTACAATGAAATAACGATTAATAGCAATTACAAAGCACAATATAGGAATGCCCATACCCAACACATACTACAAATCAAGAGACCAGAGACACCATGAATTGCATCCCTGTTAAACACACACATGGCAGCAACAAATATGAAAGATAAAACATGAGAGTTCATTTTTATTAACAAAACATATACATTTATAGTACATGGTTTGATCGTTGGGTTCCGCATCCGAAGGTTTCTTGGACTTCCTTAGTCTATTTCGCTTCCACTCTAACCCTTAGAGGATTAGGTGTCGAACATTCCCCCCCTTTATCCAAAGGGTTATGTATGAGTTTAAGAAGAGAGCTGTAATACAAAATGTGCAAAAAATGCATGGCAACACTAGGCTGAATGTGCTCTCTGAAATGTTGGTATAAAGGGCAGTGGTTTAAGGATGACCACCAACACTAGAATGCTTAGTGCAATTCCTAGAACTCTTCCAAAATTGGCAAGAAGCTGAAGTTTTCTACTAGAGGAAGTGCTCCTATTGTTTGAAGAGGGAAACCTTCAACCATGAAAGGGAGGTCTCACCCCGCATAAAAAGGAGAACTTCAACTTGAAAAGGGAAGTTTCATTCTGTGATGGTTTAAGGATTACCAACAACTCTGGAATGCTTAATGCAATTCTTGGAACTCTTCCAAAACTGGCAAGAAGCTGAAGTCTTCTGCTAGAGGAAGTGTCCCCAATTCTATTCCTGGAATTCTTCCGAAACTGGCAAGAAGCTGAAGTCTTCTGTTAGAGGAAGTGCCCCAAATTACCAACTGAAGGCATACTTAGGGGCATCTTTGTCTCTGGCTACAACTTTGAATCTGGTGTGGCAGGTTGTGGCTCAGGCTCGCTTGGTGTGGCTTTGAAGCTTATAGATTTCATTTCCCCCCTTGTCAGATACAAGGTGAGATGATGGGGAAAACTCAACTGCAAGACTGTTCAATACTCTAGAACAAGTTCTAACATGTGATTGGAATATTTTTTTGGCTGTTGATGCCCATTGCCAAGAAGCGATCCATCCAAGATGAATCTTTGTTCTTGCAGAAGGTTTGTTTCTGAAGCATCTGTTTGAAGAATGACTGGTTTTATGACAGTGCTTACATGGATGAAGATCAAAACAATGATCTTTCATATGGCCAACTCGATCACAGTGTTGACATTTCACAATCTGTTGTGGCTGCTGTGGAAGAGAACCAGAATCTGAAACAACGGAAGGTGAATTGTCGCGAGGAGCAGGTGAATTGCCATGAATGAATCCAACACTTTGAAATTGGACTACTTTGGAGTAGTCTAGAATATGAAAGGACACGTCCTTGTCATATCCAAGACTAGTTCTGTGCTTGTTGTGGACAAGCTCTTCCCAAGGTCTGATGATGGGTTTGGAAAGTGCAGACTGAATTTCTGCATCTGCATGTACAACTGCTGCTTTATTGGGCACTGGATTTGTAACATTATTGACTTGCTGCTGATGGGTGGTTGTCTCAATGTTCTGAACAAAAACATGTTCAGAATGATGTCTATTTTGATGTAGCTCTTCTTGCTGTAGGTGTGATTCAAGCTGCAAAAAATCGATATTTTTCTATGCATTATGCAGGCAGGTTTGAATGTCACATTGAGTGTCTTTGTTGATGTTTACCATCCATCGTCATTGGACTGTATCAAAGGATTTAATAAATCTAATACATCATAAATTAAAGCCATTTTGACTTATGACAAAAGAGTACTGAAGCAGCTCTGCCTTTTTTTTTTGTAAGGTAGAGAAAAATGGAAATTAATAGAGTGGCTTGCATATAAGTCTTCTAAAAAATCTGTAGCAATGAGGCGATGTCTCTATAAAGAGATCAAACCGTTATAGAACTTGTTTGCAATTTTCTTCAACACATAGCGACACATATATGTAAAAGGTTTGCTTATCACAATACATCCTACCACATATATATGCCACCTCCAACCATAAACACTTTCATATCATTAAAAAGACTTTGATATTCAATGCACCATGGCAGATTTGAACTTCACTGTTAATATAGATGGTCTCTATGCTCAGAACATTGAAACAGGTTAGTATGAAATTTGGTTACATAAACCTCGTTCTAGCATCATGGTGAGGATCAAAATTTTTGTGCAAAATCGATATAGCCCAACTTTCTCCTCACGGCATACTGGGGCATTCAAATAGTTGAATAAACATTTTCTCGTACCTTTTCAACTTCTCATGGCATTGACTTGCTCCTAATGGCATGGCAAGGGTGTAATGCATTCAGGAGTTGAACTCATTGCAGCACGTTTCGTGGCCCTTCAATGCATACTTCCAAATTGTTCAACATAGAGAGCAAAGAACTCTACCAAGATTTTGTGAATCGATTTCTAGAACAGAGAAAGACTAGCTCTTCATGAAACATTCTTTGGCACATTACTCAATGTCTGTCAGAATAGTATAATGCACACCAACATCATTGGAAGGGTCACTGCCTTCGTTCACTACAAATTGAAGATCCGAAGACACAGAGACAACAAATAGCTGGAAAGACAACTACAAGTGTAAATAAATTGGCAACTAACTCCCATCTGCCGAAGCAGCAACAACTGAAGCTGGAGAATGTTGAGGTCACAGATGTTGCCTCAAGTCCTCTAATTGAAGTGGCCATGTCAGACTCTCCCAATTCTAGGCAGCTTGATGTACAACTAGATCGCAAGAACAACTTAATGTTGAGGTCACAGAAGCTGCCTCAACTCCTCTAATTGAAGTGGCTATGTCTGACTCTCCCAATTCTAGGCAGCTTGATGTACAGCCAGATTGCAAGAACAACTTTCAATCTTCATCTTTTAAGCTTCAGAGATCTGATCTTGAGGAACCTTCTGAAGCAATGTTCACGGGTCACGATCGTTCCTTTAAATTTAGTGAACCATCAATCCAAGAGTTGGAGCTTCCGAAAAGAATGTAGATGGAGATCGTCGGTCCACAACGGCATCGCGGGCCAATCCAACGACACAGAATAACAGCGGCTTCAACACACAATATTGCCTTTTGCTAAACTCAGTTGCTTCTTCTTTCTTCTTTCCTTCACCTTGCTGCCCATACGCCTTCACGTAATCTTTTTGCTAAAAGCCTGGAATTTATGCACTCCAGTTCGCCATTGCAGCTGCTGCTGTGGATTTGCTGATGCTGATAATTGGGACACTCTGCTGGAATCCTCAAATGCAGATGAAGCGCAGGAAGAAATATGCTTGCTTGCATTTGCTTCAATGAAGAATATTTTCTTTTTCTTTGAATTGCCGTCAGATCGAGTGTCTTGGGGCCTTACGATGAAAAGAACGCATGTTTCTTGCAATTTGCTACCGAATATGCTATTCCATGCCAGCGACAGAGGCTATAAAAAATTGTGAAGAAAAAAATTCAAACCCTGATGGTCTCGCCTAACAGAAGCTCTAGTTGGAAGAGTGAAGGATCTTTACACACTGAAAAGAGTAGAGGAGAAGAAATCTGCGGCACCGTTGTTTATGGTTCGGGGACTTGGCCTCGATGTCATAGATCCTCAAACCGATATGGGAGGCAGTGGCAGAAACTCGTCTTGGAGCTGGGCCTGATAATATTGAAGAACATTATCAGAGAATCCTCGAGAAGAATCCGGGAAATTCACTTGTTCTTAGGAACTACACTCAGTTTTTGTACGAGTCAAAACACTTTCATAAAGCAGAAGAGTACTATGGATTCTCGTCTTCTCTAATTCTCTCTGGCTAGGCTAGCGGATGACATTCCATTCCACCTCAAACCGCTTTGCCTTGCGTTGGCTCCATCATTCCCAATTTGTTTTTGCGGAGAAGTAGCCGCAGATGTTAGGTAAGACAAAGAATTTCATAATGGAAAAGTTGCTAGAGGACAGTCCAACGTTCAACCGAATGCAGGCGGAGGAGGTGGTATAGGTCGGGCGTTAACCAAACTGCAACAACGTATGGTGGTATGGGAGGCGGTGTTTCAAGATGTGGAGCAGATAGAGAATAACATCAATATCACGAAGAGAATGCCAACCAGCACAAGGTCAAATGAATTGCTGTTCAACGCAAAATCTATAATAGAAACCGTCCTGACAACAATAAGAAAATAGATTTCTGACAAAGGCCAAATTAATGGAGTGTTAGCTCAGGCGCACATTGAAAACGCTCAAGTTCAGGCAAGAATGAATACATGAAGAATAATGGACATGCAGATCTTTGAGAGGCAGCGAATAGGAAAAAACTGACATGTTCAGTTGAGTAGCGTATTGAGGTGTTATGCTGCAGATTCTAGAGAGCAACGTATTGGGGCGGTTCACGAAATTCAAGGTATGGTATAATGTTCAACTCTCGACCAACTCATTCAACAACATAAATTTGATAGAGATGGCACTCTATAACAGAGATACAGGACTGACATGTATAAAAAGGCCACAGAAAACAAGTGGCTCACAGTTGAGCAGGGCAGGAGATCTCTTGCTCTGATACCATGTTAAACACACACATGGCAGCAACAAATATGAAAGATAAAACATGAGAGTTCATTTTTTATTAACAAAACATATACATTTATAGTACATGGTTTGACTGTTGGGTTCCACATCCCAAGGTCTCTTGGACTTCCTTAGTCTATTCCACTTCCACACTAACCCTTAGAGGATTAGGTGTCCAACAATTCCGAAGTCTTTATTATGATTATTCCAACGTTCCCAATGGGACAATAATTTACATCAATTTTTCGGAGTTACATTAGCCAAACATCAGATGGCTTGAGACACAAATGACCTCTAATTTATAGATAAATCCTCCAAGTGGAAAATAACGTATAGTTGGCTTGATCCCTGTCAAAATAATCTCGGTCTTTGATAAATCTTTGATGGTCTTTTAATCTCTGCTGTCGAAATAATTATTTTTGAGGAATTTTCGAATTTCTCATTAAACCCATATTTTATTAGCTAAAAAATAATCATTTTAACTAATTTCCTCAAAAATTTGATTGTCTTAACCACCAAGGCCCAAGGGTCTAATTTTTCTTGAAATTTCCAATATTCCCTTGGTGGGAGACCTCCAAAAATTAATTTCTTTGAGACCAACGATTTTTTCCACTTGGAGAATTTAATTTTTCTATCAATTTAATTTTTTGACTCAAATTAATTAATTTTCTGGCTTAGGATTAATTTTATTTTTGCCAGAAAATTTAATTAATTGACACTTGAGGGGATTAATTATTTTTTCAACCCTCAAATATTTTAGTCATGGTGTCTGATTGCGAGGGACGATGCACCAAAATGTTTTTACATAAGATTTTACATAATTCAACCCTCAAAGGGGGAATACTCGTTCTATAATCCAATAAAATAATTTAGCCAGTTAGCTTAAATTATTCCCAAATCACTTTTACATAAGACTCTAGTAAAACACTAGGACTCACTTAAGACTTTGACGATAAATTTCACCCTAGCTTTGGGGTGAGGTTGGAGGGAAAAACTTTGGCAATCATCTGCGTTTAAAAACACAACTGAATCAGTGAGACGAAAAACCTCCTAGGATGAAACTTGTCGCCAAAACAATAGGATTGCCTAGGTTGTTACATACATACATAGTCTTACTACCATCATTTACATTACAAACTTATAGGATGGGTTTACAATGACACAATCAATGTTGCACAAAGCGGGGACGTTTTTTTAAAGTGGGGATGCGGAAGCGTCATTTCCCAAAAATCTAGGAAGCGATGCATCTCGGAAGCATCTACTATATATATATTATTTTTGTGCATTCATATTAATTTTTTTTTCAAAATACCAAATTAGATGTAGAAGATATGGAAGCATGCATATTTGTACATAAATCAAGATAGATATGGCATCCATTGTACATTAATGATTAATTATTCGAGCATCAACCATCTATAATCTAGATTCTTCTCTTGTCTAGCCTTTGCCTCTACCTCGGTTGTCTAAGTGTATTAGTCAACATTGCCCAATTTTGATCAAACTACCTAATCCAAGCCTTAAAATATGGTAGAAAAGCTTAACATGCTTGATCAATGATTTTGACTTTATTGAAAGGTAACTTTTTGCTAAGGGCATGACAAAGGAGTTCACAATTAACACCACCAGCATTAGGTTACATATAGGGCTTGGTGCTCTTGATTAAATGCTAATCAAATACCCTCATACATGATATAATCTAATGAAATGCCATAATCCCATTGACCCTGAATTCTTGAAAACTGTTAAGTCCACTGAATTTTGAATAGGATATGAAATTCATATTTTTTTCCATATGAAGTCCGATGAGGCTGGAACCACACTCAAACATCCTGAGTCATTTCATGGTAATGTTAAAAATTTAAGTAAAATGATGAAAATGAAAAATAAAGGAGAATGCCACTTTTACTTCAAGAATTTTAACATTACCATGAGGGAGCATCTAAGGAGCGTCAAGGGAGCACCTTGGGAGTGTCCGAGAAGCCCCAACCTAGCTTAAGTCAAAGAAAAAATAAAAAAATATTTAGAACCCTGTGGAACTACCCATCTCCCTTTGGATCCATGCCCGATTCGCCGCAGATCCGTCATTAGATTTGTGGTGCGGAAATTTGGAACTGTGGATCAGGCCGACACGGTTCTGAATTTCCATGAACCGTCTTCGTCGACTCGATCCATAGTTTCGAAATTCCGAACCGTTCATTCGACGGTTGATCCCCCATGGATTCGTAGGGGACACAATTCCTGGTTTGGATCCTTTGGGGAGCGTGGGCGTTTCGTGCAACGCTGGACACAATAGCTGATGACTGATGGCCTTGATCTTTGAAGAAAAATATAGTACCATTGCTTCCTTGGAACGTTGACAAAAAGTGTGCAACAAGTATCATCTCTTGTATCCCCAACAATGCTTCTCTTCTCTTCAACTAAGAGATCAACATTCATATCCTTTAGAGTTTGAGCAGATATGTTAGTGAGCTCTTGATCCATCTTTATTGACAATAGTTCCTAGGTATTCACGTTGGCACAAACTCGGTGGCTATCGGAGTGTCAAAGTAGCGGAAGTGAAACCTTGTATCTCAAAGGCTCGAGGCTTTTGATAAGGTTTCAGATTCTCCTAGAATTTCCTTTGTTTTGAATATATTAAAAAATTCGCTAGACCACTAAATGAGGAAAGCCTAGATAGGGTTGAGTCACATAATTGGGCTAAACAAAAGATAAAATAACACAATATGAGATTATCAATTAACAACTAGTGCATTTATCACAATGGACTTTACCTCCTATATTTATTGGTCACTAAGCAAATCACTTCCACTAATGAAAGTGTAACATATTGCTTACACAAAAAGTGAACATTAACATATCCTAGTGTCATAAAGTGACTTTATTACATAGTAAGCCTTATATCCTAACAATTTGGATATTTCCTTCATTTCTAGTAGTTGGTTGGTGCTTTTGTGATAGTTGCTCAAATGTATTACGATATAAGGGATGTGTTTAAACATTTGGAGTTTTCTCATAGTAATATTTGTGGACGTATGACCAGTATTTTCTTGTGGGGAATCTAGGTATTTCCTCACTTTCTTTGTTAGAATTTCTACTCATGGTCCATGAAGATCTCTTCCACTGCCTCTTATAGATGATTTTTCTTTGGATGATTCTCAACTTGTTTGTGGATTTATCTTCACATGAAGATGTTGGTCGATTTTGGATGCACTACATTTAGAAACTCATTATTTGGGATAGTAATGCATCCCAAATAATGATAGCAATGGTTGATAGTATTTAGATTAAAAGGGGTATTGATAGCAATGGTGTAATCTTCATTTTTAACCATGACCAATGTTATATTGAGCTAGGTATCCGTAAAGCCCCTCTCATTTATATGGTATTTGTAAACCCAATCTCACTCGTATTTGGCCAGAACCGGACCTGTATTGAGTTAGGTATCCATAAACCTATTCTCATGCATATTTGAGATGGGTATCCAAAACCCACTTCCATTTATATTTCAGCTAGGTATCCATAAACCTGCTGTCACTCATTTGTTTCTGAGTTGGGTATCCATAAACCCATTCTCATTTGTTTTTTGGCCCTGTTTGACCTTATATTGAATTGGGTATTCATAAACACACTTGTATTTTGCATTCGTCATTTTTCTTTGTGATCTGATCAATTTAAGGGCGGACGTTGAAAATGATCTTAACTTTCAACTATGAACAACTTTATATTGTATAAAATTTTGATCTTAGCTTTCAACCATGAGCAACCATGTGTTGTATCATTTATTAATTCTTGGTTTGGCTAAGGTTGACCTAGTCAATGTAGGCTCACAACCCCTGTTGGGGAAATTCCCCCTACCCATTTGAGTTGTGTACATGCACAACTCTTATTTGTAATTTCATACATCTTGTGATCTTTCATTTTAGACATGATTTAGCCTATGAAACACTCTGGTGTTGATGTCTACTGTTCATGGGTTATTTTTCATCTAGAACACTTGTTCTTGGTTCTGTTTCTGTAGTTCACTTGTGCTTTCTCTCTGTAGTGCAGTTGTGCTGGTTCATCTTTACATTATTGCAGAATTAGTGTTTGCTGTTTGGTCCCATTTGATCCTATCTCTCTTTTGTGGATCTCAACATCTTGAAGTTTTAAAATAATATTTTTGTCGTGTGAGATTGTTGTTGCTTCATTAACATGGTTCTTATCTGGATGTGTTCATGCAGGTTTGAGGAGGCTGAGTATGATTGTTCAGAGGCCATAGATTTGGACGATCGGTATGTAAAAGCATACTCTCGTCGTGGTACAGCTAGGAGGGAACTTGCGAAACTTATAGATGCCATAGATGGTAAGTATGGATTCTTTACAAATCGGAGAGGGAGGATTGTCAAAGTTGGTTTCTCTATTACACTCTTCTTTGAGGCAGACCATTGAGGCTGGAAATCTGTGACTACAGACCTTGAGTTTGCATTGAGGTTAGAGCCAGAAAACAAGGAGCTCAAGAAACAATATGAAGAAGCTAAAAGAATGTATGGGAAGGTAATTGTAGCCATATAGTAATTTCTTCTATTTCTTGTTTTCTTCTATGTCAATGATTTAGTCATACTTTTATTCATTTTACTGTTCTGCTTGTGTTTATTTATATCATTTTCATTTTACTTTTCATGTCTATTTGCAATGCAAGTTTAGAAAACCATCACATTGCTAATGCTACCTAATTGGAGACCTGAAGAATGTGGATTTTTTTCGTAGGTTTTAATGGTCAATGTTTCCTCTCTTTTAGTAATTGACTTTCTTTTCAACTAAGTGAGCTGCCTTGAATATTTTAAATAGAGTATTATACCTTCCACTTAATTCTCTTGTACTGCCTTGTTTCCCATGGAAACATCTTAAGCAGGGCCCTGGGGGAATCCAATAGGTTTAGCAACTAGTAGTGTGGTGTAAATTTGATATCTTGTAGCAAGAGGTTCGGGTTCCCTTTGGTGAGTATTGACATCTTCTTGTTCTGTCCTGCATCAAGTCCAAGCAACAGAGCTTACACTTCTCAACTAGAATGGATTCTTTGTGTGGTAAGATAGTTACATCAAATGACATGCTTTGCTTTGTCTTTTCTTCAATTTTCTATGTAGTCAGAATATAGTATAAGGTTGACTAATAAAACCTTCTAGCATTTTAGAACCACTTATTGTTTCAAGTTCTACTTTCTAAATTTCTACAACTTGTTAGCTATCATTTTACCCATCCATAATTATGCAATTAGAGTGACTGAAAAGTCTATGCAAGGACTCTATAGTGATGCTTACTTCTTGGGCCTTAACACTTCTGTATGCATGTACACCATCTATGTGTTAGTGATGTTTTGCGGTCTGAGTTAATGTGTTTGGCTGGTTGATCGCATAATACGGATTTCTTCGTTCTTCCTTATATGTAAGTTTCTACAGTTGAGTGTTCCCTTTATTTTTTTGTGTGGTGAGCAAGAGGTTCAACTAGATATCTAAGTAGAAGGAAAGTGAAGATATATATATTAATATATATATGAGAGAGAGAGAGAAGGAGAGAGAGAGAGAGATACATCATAGTTCTGAAACCTTATATATATATATATATATATATATGTCGAGTGAGAGAGAGAGAGAGAGAGAGAGATAATACCATCAGTATTATCAGTATTTCCCTATAATACTGATCATTTATATTTTCTTTTACAATCTGGGCACCTTGGCTTTCTCTACCGGACACTTTTCTTAGAATATGGAAAAACAAAATGATCAGTGAATAGCTAAGATTGTTAACTAGTTAATGTAGTTGTGCACAGATGAATTTATGGTAAAATGGAAGTGTTTTGAATATGTTTTATTGGATTTCATAGAATGAAAGTTATAGCTACCATCAGTGGGGGGTCTTAGTGTGCTTGGAATATGGCTTAAGGAGGTGGGACTATTTTCAGCTCATGCAAAATATCCAGGTGATGAACTGAGATGAACCAATATGAGAAGCTGGTAAACATCAACTGTTGGAGAAGAGAATGTGCCAGTGAAGATGAATAATTCTATTAACTTAGAGAAACTCAGCATGCCCATTACAGGAAATGTGAGGGATTTTAAATAAAGTGAAGGCTCCTTATATATATTTGCCCCCTTACATATCTGTCTATTATCTAGAATAGACACCATTCCAATCCCTAAATGGAAGTTACAAATTTAGTTGGCAACACTAAGTACAAACATTATTACCAAGGAATAAATATTGCACCAAAGGATAGAACCAAACAATTAATATTTTTAATATATGATGAGTACAAGTAATCTCCAAGCCTTAGGTCCAGGTGCTAATTATTTTCTCCCTGCTTTAGGAGGAAGTTGTCTAAGGTTTTGATCTAAATGGTGTTACTGCTTAAGTTACACTTAAATTACAAAGTCTAAATAACTGGTGCAATGTCAAAAGTTACTCAAGAGGGCCAATGATGTCAAGGTCTCTCGAGTTTGGTGGCTGAGGGTGAGAGGGGTGGATTGTGTTGAAATTGTAACTAGTATTGGTCTTCATAATCTATATTGGTCATTTGTAAAATTATTATCAAGCATATTTTTCATGCTTGGGTCAAAAGAATTTTGTTAAAGAAAGAAAATTGAATTTTTAAAAGGTATATTTTTGTCCTTAAATTAACCATGTCAGCCCTCCAAGAAGACAAATCTGCTCAGCCATTAGAGACACCTTTTCGTTTGTGTAAACAACTATATATTGGCATCAATACTCCACCATTTGATACAATTTGGATCTCTCCTCTGTGAAAGAAATTTGGGTCCATTGCATGTGAAGTCTGAAGCTCTGAGGCAGCATACTAAGGTCTAAGGCAATCTCTCTGTGATGCGAATTTGAGGCACCTTATTCATGCGAAGTCTGAGGCATTACTCCTGTGGAAAAAATGCGTAGTCTGAGGCAGTACTCCTGTGGAAAGAATGTGTAGTCTGAGGCAGTACTCCTGTGGAAAGAATGTGTAGTCTGAGGCACTTATCCCTGTTGATAAAGTGAAGTCTGAGGCTACTAGATGAACAGGCCGAAATTCGGCCCTGTTGAGGACTGATAAGTGACCCCTTTGTGGATGGTTATGTGAACAACTATGTGGCAACTTGTGAGCACTGACCTGAAAGTAGAATATGTAGATATCCTCTCTGATAGCCTAGTGCAGTACCTACCTAGTGAGCCAGAGATGGCTTGGCACATAAAGGGATAATTCGAATGGGGGAAGGCACTATGGGAGATAGTAATCACTTGAAGAAGTCGAGACACCTTAATGAACTAACCTCATGCCTGGCCTGGGGAAGGATCTAAAGTGATAACCTCCGAGGAGCAAAGTGCAAGGTAGGGATACATCTTGCTCTCAGTGGTAGTGTCTGCAAGAGATCAGACTCTATGAAGGAAAGAGATTAAGTGGAAAATGACCTCAAGGTGGAAAGGGTGGACACCAAACTTTTCCTGAAAGATGGGTTGTGGAATTGTTTGCTTACATTGGATGATGTGCCTGAGACTGAGAGGCAAGGCCTGTACTCTCTCCAGTCTAGTCAGGTCTGTCTGCAACAAGCTTGGTCCTCAGATCTCAGAGGCATAGAGAAATGTGAGTCTGATAATGGCCTCCATGAGATAGAGTTTGGTTGAGATGTCTTGAAAGTTTGAAACTGCCCTTAGAAGCACTGTCTTTCATTGGGGGCTAGGGAACTATACCCTTTATTATGTTGAGGTTGGAGTGCTTCTTGTAAACAAAATGAGGCCTTGTGAACTTTACTCCTAGGTAAGTGTAGGCTGTGGTAATTGTTACTGCAAAATCTGGCACCTTAGTGCAAAGCCTCACTAAGAACTCTAGATCAAGAGCAACAATGAGATCAATCACCATTGCCACCTTAGCAACTGTTCCCTTGCTATTTTCTTGTTGGATGTTATCTCGACCAAGGTTACTTGGGAGTGGGGAGCGGAAGCAGGAGTGGGGAGTGACATTTTCAAAAGCTCCTGGTTCTGTAGTGAATCAAGAGCCAATCTTTATATAATATATATTTTTATATATTTTGATGCATATATGTCAACAAAAGTATGTAGAATGATCAATTAGATATAAAAAACATAAAAACTTGGATTGATGAACCATCTAACATCAATCATCTAGAAGTTATAATCTTCATCAACCATGTCCGCAAGTTAGTAACATACAACATATTGAGTCTCATGATTCATCAATCTTAAAGTTTCAAGATTTCAAAATTTGATATATAACATTTATCATCATTGATCACAAAAGTTGTAGCTTGTACTTGTAACCATTACCGTTACCAAGTAACCAAACGATAACAAAGAATATTTAACATGGAATGAAATGTTTCAACTTTCAACTTTCACGAAGCAACATATTCATAATTCATTACTAATGAGTTATAAATGACAACTTCAAACTTCAAACTTAGATTGTCATATATTGTTTACAAAAAATACCATAATAAATATGAAAGAGTCAATAGTTACAAAAAGTACTAGAAACTAGAAAAGACAAGTAAATCTATTATCCACTGCTTGACCCTCTTGCCATGAGAAATTTCTAATTTCTTGTCTTGTGCTTTATTGGGAGTCTCCTCCTACATAGTCGAACGACCTTGGTGCTCTTGATTAAGTAAAAGTTCCATACCCAATTACCCTAGGTGCTCTTTATCATTGGGAGTCTCCCCCGCATAGAGGGCTTGGTGCTCTTGATTAAATGTTGATTTTTAATGTACCTTGGACAAGTGGTTTCCCATGGGTTAGTCTCTACCTAGGGAAAAGTGTCCAAAATAATTCTTTTCCTAAGTGTGACTTTATAAAGTGAAAGTGACTTTATAAGTGGTAAAGTAAATGTTAAATTATAAAGTGAAAGTGACTTTAGACATGAAGTACAATGTGGGTACTTTATTTAATGGGTGAGTTAAAAGATAGAAAATGAGAATTAAATGCACATTTATTCTCATCCCTTGATCTAAATGAATCAGAGCCATTAAATCTTAGGGTTGCCCAAAAGTCATTCAGGGAAACGAAAGGGGGAAAAGAAAAGGGAGATTACATTCATTCTTCATGAGCAGATTGGAGAAAGGAGGCTGAGAGTTGGAGAAAAGTTCTGAAGGAGAAATTTGTTGCAGCAAGTTGAAGGAGTGATTTTTGGGAAAAGCTGGGCATGGAAATCAAGGCTTAGAAGACAGAAGAAGTACAATACAAACAACATTGAATGCTGTGAGATGCACACTGTTTGAGAGAAGTTTTGATTTTTTTTTTGAAAAAAAAATTGTACAGTCCGTATAGCAATATGTAAATCATAAAATCTGTACAGTCGTATTCGTATAGTACATATTTTCAGCTTCAAGTGGGCACATAAATCAAGGCAAAGTGGGCACAGTTTTCAAGGAGTTTTGGGCTGAAGAGATAAGTTGTATTTTGTCTTTTTGTTTTGTTTGCAAATGTATTTTTCCTGAACTTGAAAGATATATAAATTTGAAGAGCTCTCTAATAGGTTTTCCTCAGAGAAGATTGAAGGGGTTTTGCCTGGGTCTATGTTGACCAAAAATCTGTGTGTATTGTTGGTCTGGTTATGTCCATATTAATTTTCAGCATGTGTTGACACTCCCATGTGTTTTAATCTGAAAATTTCATTTCCAGAATTCTATATGTTGAATGTATTTTATGGGAAAGGGCATTTAACTGAATGGGAGTGATTAGGTGAAACTAAAACTGGGTTGGGATTGTTGGAAACTTTTTTTAGTCATTAAATTTCAACATTAAATACAAGTTCCGTACCTTAGTACATGACAAAATCCAATAAAAACATTGCAATTCCCCCAATCCTGAAATCCTGAAAAAATGATAAGTTTGCTGGATTTTGAGTGAGATCTAAAATTCCACTTTCTCCATATGAAATCCAGTGAGGTCGGAGCCACTCTCAAACATTCCGAGTCATTTCGTGGTAATGTTAAATTCTTAAAGTAAAAGGATGATAATGAAAGATAAAGGAAAGTGTCACTTTTACTTTAAAAATTTAACATTACCATGAACTGCATATCAATAGTAGGGCCACATTCTTGTTTCCAATCTTCAATAGCTCTCTCTATCACTCATGAATTGGCAGGGAGTGGAATGTTTTTTAGGGAGTGTGCTCTCAGGGTCACTCCCGATGCGCTCCCGCCCGAAGCGTGCTTCGGGAGCGAGTTTGGTGGGGCAGGGGTGCTCCCTCGCAACCTTGATCTCGACAAGGGAGGCTTCCTTAGCAAATCTTAGGGATTAGATAACCTAAGTGTTCCCAAGCTAAATACTCCCTAAGGGTTTTGTGAAACAAAATCACCAAAGGATAATGTTCAATAATTAGGGTTCTAGGTGAGATAAGATGTAATTCTAAGATAATGAGTATAGAGCACTTTATGGTTAAATCTAGGGAGCTTAACAAGTCTTGAAGAGGCTCAAATATTATAACAACAACACAAAATAGACCAAAATTGATAATGGACAAGTGAGAAATAAAGGTTATTTGATGAATAAACTATGAAATGGATTACAACAAATTTTCAATGGATGAAAATACATAAAACAAGAAGAAAAACCCTAGAAATTAGCCCTAATTAATCGCTGAAAATTGCATGAAAATGATATTTGTAGTTTTTCAATTTAGTACATGCAAAGCCTAACCCCTTAGGGCTATGGGGTTCAAGGTAATTTATCCTATGAAATGCATATGTTTCTGTAACATAACCCCATTTTACCCTAGAAAACAAAAGGAATAAAATTTAGGGTTTTGAATTATGTTGTTTTAAGATGATTGACACAATAGTGGATTAGTTCCTTTATCAATCACGAGGGCTAATGGAGTCTAAGGTAAGGCCTATGAAAGAGGACTGATGGAGCGATTTATGAGAGAGAGAGAGAGAAAGCTATAATAAGGTTTTTCTACTCCAAAAATTGTAGCGATTTTCAATCAAATTGGAGATAAAATGAAAGGAAGCCATATTAAGGTTCCTTAATGGAAACTTGAGGATAATCTTGCAAAGGCGATGTTAGAGCCATAAAAGATTAAACACATTTGGTGAAAAAATGACAAGACCTCCTTATGGTACAAAGATCGCTTATATCTTTGTATGAATTCCAAACTCAAACAAAAGATTCTTCTAGAATTGCACACCTCTCCCTTAAGAGGGCACACAAGATTTTTAAAAACTTACCATAAGGTCAAGAAGGATTTTTTTGGGATGGCCTTAAAACTAATATTCAGAAGTTTGTGGCAGAATGTTTGGTTTGCCAACAAAATAAAGTTGAGACAATTAAGACCCTGGGTCTGTTACAGCCTTTATCCATTCCAAGTTAGCGTTGGGAGGAGGTCTCAATGGATTTTATCACAGGTTTACCCAAGTCTGAAGGAAAGAGTGTCATCATGGTGGTAGTTGATAGACTTACCAAGTATGCATACTTTTGTGCATTATCTCATCCTTCTAAAGCCAGTACAATTGTTTATGCATTTATGGAAACTATTCAAAAGCTTCATGGAAATCCAAAGATTATAGTAAGTGATAGAGATTCCGTTTTCACTGGAAATTTTTGGACAAAACTATTTTCTTGTCTTGGTACTCAGTTAGCTCATAACTCATCTTATCATCCTCAATTTGATGGGCAAACTGAGATAGTGAACAAATGTTTGGAAATATATCTTCGTTGCTTTGTATTTGATAAACAAACACAATGGGTCAAGTGGTTACCTCTCGCTGAATGGTGGTTTAACACTTCCTTCCATACTACAATCAAAATGACCCCATTTATGGCACTTTATGGATATCATCCACCGTCCATCACATCATCTTTAAAAGAAAATTCTAAGGTTCAAGCAGTGGAAGATCACATTGAGCATCAACAAGAAGTTCTCCAACTCTTAAAAGGATAACCTCATTTTGGCGCAGAATCGAATGAAACAAAAGGTAGATTAACATCGTAGTGAAAGCAGGTTTGATGTAGGTGACTGGGTATTTTTACGGCTACAACCATACAAGCAAATGTCTCTCAAGCAAACTAAGAAGGATAATAAATTATCACCCAAGTACTACGGTCCTTACAAGGTATTGCAAAAGATTGGTACTATGGCATACAAATTGGAACTGCCTATGTTTTCCTGAGTACACCCAGTTTTCCATGTTTCATGTTTAAAGAAGTTTATCGGTGACAAGATTCCAAAGCAAATAGTGTTGCCAAAACTTCACGAAGAAGGAAAAATCATATTTGAGTTTGAAGCAGTCACGGAAACAATTTCAGCTATGGAATCGATCAATTTCAGAGTATCTCATTAAGTGGAAGAACTTACCCGCTGAAGATTGCACATGGGAGGATGAGATTTCTATACATCTATAACTACTAAAGCGTTGAAGACAACACTTTTTTGAATGAGAGGGGCATGTTAGGTCCCTATAATACTTGTCTATCCCCCTTATTGTTATTGGTGTGCTCATATGCCCCCTATATTGTTACTGTTGTGCCCCATAGAAGCCCACTATTGTTATTGTTATGCCCTTACATTATTATTGTTATATAGGCTCTGATTATATTGTGACCCCTGGCTCCTGTATATACAAAGGAGGTCTTGTCATTTGTATCATTCAAGAATTGTTAATTTATGTAATGTAAAGGAGGTTTCTCCCTCGAAGAGGATAATTTTTAAGTCGATTTATCTTTTTGTGAGCTGGTTGCATAATTGACGAAGCCTCTGGGCAATCACACTGAAAATGAGGTCCTCCACATCCCCAACAATTAACATGCGGTGATCCCCTTGTGTCATACTGTGAGTTTCTTCAAAAGGAGCTCCGTCCTCTTGTGTTGCTTCCTCTCGTGCTTCTTTCTCTATTATTAGTTCCTTGAGAGTGCCATTGACTTACATTAGACCTTGATGATTTTTTAGATATAACATTAGCTGCCATGGTTGCCCTTGTTCCTACTCCTCTTGGAGTAAATCTATTACCGTAAGGACGTGGTCTTGCACTACTCTCCCTGAAGAAGTTCTGGGGAGTCTTTCCTAGAAATCCTGGTTGTGGGGGTCTTGTTGGTGTGACATCTCTTTTGATCTCTAGATGCTCCTCTACATAACAGGCACATTCAATTGCCTTGCCTACTGATGATGGCCTCCACATTCTAACCATGGTCCTGATTCGAGGATTTAATCCATACACAAAACGATCAACTTGACGTTCATCAGTATTTAGATAGGGAACGCATTTTACAAGTTCCATAAATCTCATTTCATATTCTTTCACTATTTTGTTACCTTGGATTAACACGTGGAAGGCTCTAGCCTGCGGCTCTTGAAAGTAGGGTGGCAAATTCTTTGTGCGAAATTTTTCTTTGAAGAACTCCCCAAGAATGTTGTGTGATGTGAAATGCAATTGCTTTTGTAGATTTCCCCACCAAATCAATGTTGAAGTTTCTAAGTTTACTTAGTTAGAAACCCTCCATGCACTTTCTCTGATTTATTCCTACCTACTTGTTATTTATTTAACAAGTTATTTACAAAGTAAATACTGAAAATAAACACTAGTGCATGCTCAACATATTACAGATCAATGACTAAAAGAAACAGAAACAAACACACCATATGACACCATTATTTTTGGACTAATGTCCCTGGAAAAACCCAATGTGGGAAAACCGGTGCAACTATTTGAGGGTTTTCTTATTAAGCAATATCAGAGTACAATCTGGGTGTCGAAACTAGCCTACCCAACAGAGAATTTCCTTGGCAGTAATATCTCTCAGTTTCTGACAAATCTTTTGGCTGAAACCTCGGATAATCCTTCTGGCAGCTACTCAGACAAATTTGCCCTAGAAACCCCAACGTCAGCCTCTCTCTAGACTGCGTTAGCCCTTTTCTGCCTCACGTTGGCCCTGCGTCACCTCAGATGGGTCTGCGTCAGCCTTGGGATGCCCTGCGTCAGCCCTCTGGCTCTCTGCGTCAGCAATGCTGGCCTCTCTAAGGCTCTGCGCAGCTCTAGGCTGCCTCTGTGTGGCCTTGTGTGAGCCCAGCTAGCTCTGCGTCACTCTCCTTGGTTACTATGCTGCGCTACTGGCACTATCTCTGCCTCTCTGTCTCTTTGTACTCAAATTCCCCTCAGTTGCATCTCCCGATCACTAATTCTATCTCTCTTAGCAAACCCCGCTGTAGAGAATAGAATGACTGATCACTCTAGTGTATTCTCCAAGTGACCCTCAAGCCTCTTATACTTTTCTTGTTGACATATCAATGGCCGAGATTAAGTCCCTAATCAACGGCTAAGATTAGATCTAGCTTGATCCATGTCTTTTGGGCCATTCTAACAGTTTCATATTAATACACATTAATATTTTATTTTCCCTAAGTTTAGACATAGGGACTTCATTAAAAATATTAATTATTTTAATATCTCCTGAATTGTTTAGAATCTGCCCAAACCCTTTCTGGGTATTGGAGATCCCATGTGCCCCAACCTTTCCACCAAATTTCGTGGCTAGAGCACATTCGATGCTACCCAAATCAACACTCCCTCTTAGCGAGGACTGTGCTCTAGCAATACTCATCACTGAGCATTACTCTGATCATCTGACATTGGTACTTGTGCTGATGCTAGGCCTTCCTGCCCAACATCCTCTGCCACTGCCATTGCTGCCAATGGTTCTGCCACTGCCACCACTGCATCTGTACGACAACTCCCTCTGCATCCGTGCTGCTGCTGGTTCTTTCTTCCAGCACTGCATCCACACTGCACCTCCTCTCATCATTCTGCATCGTGCTGCCCACTGCTGCATTGCAACTCAATTACTGAGAAATAAGTAATTGATCTCCCAATTTGACCTCTTTGTTGGGCTAGAGACCCTCGTGATGCTGAAGCTCCCTCTGCCGCTGACAAGTGCTCCCTCTGTGACCTCTGCACTCGTGCAACAATTCCTTGCATCTCGCATCGTTGCACACCTCTCTGTGCCATCCTGCACTGGTGCAACACTCTTGTGCCTCTCGCACTGTTGCAGCCTGCTAGCCTCGCACTGTCTCGGGACTCCTGCACTGTAGTTCTCTCTGCTGCTCCATCCACATCCATCTCTACCCACATCAGCCAGTCCTGCTAGTCCTCGTCGGGGCTCCCGTAGCAAGGTCTAATCCAAGAGGGGTTGGGTACCTCAAGGATCTTGCCCCTCATCGCCTGTAGTCTGCCTGACTACAACTCGATGTTTCCCCATTTCTTCTCAAGTGGTGCATGTGTACTCATGGCACAATCATCGACTGTCAAAACTTTCTTCTCTACTCATGCTGGCACTGCCTTAGTCTCAGAAGACACTCCCTTACTCTTCTTCCTCGGGCACTGGGTTGCATAATGACCCAACTCCCCATAGTGGAAGCACTTGATCTTGGAGAGATCTTTCTTCTTCTGCTTTTCCTGCTTTCTCTCAGATGCTAGGGCCACATCTTCCTCCTCTTGCTTGACCTTGATCCCCTTGTTGCTGCTGTTGAGATTTTCTGTTTTAGACAAATAGGCAAAAATCTCTGAATGATGACAACAATAGGGATTCAGTTCCTAGATTAGCTCCAGGTTGTTGGGAGGGAGTTAATGCCTCCTATATTTGATGTGAGGGAGTTATGAGGCTGTTAGATTCTCTAGGCTATATAAGAGGCAATCATTTGGATGATTTGCTAAGAGTGTGTAAGGATTTCTTCATGTAATCTCCAAATTTGATTAATATATTCTTGATGCCTATGTTTGGTGGCCGTAGCCCAGATTGGTTGGGTGAACCACGTTAATACTGTGTTATGTGCTTGCTTCTGCCATGTGTTTAATTTATTTGCTGTGCACCTGGAGGTGCTGGTGCTGAGAGGATTCTCTGTGGGCGTGGATGTTTGCTGCTGAGACAAGTTCTATACCTGTGTGCTGATGCGTGGAGGAGAGGCACCAAACCAGCGTGCTGTTGCGGAGCTGTTTTGGAGCGTGCGTGAAGCACTGTTTCGTGGAGCTGTTGGTGTGTGGCGAATTTTTTAAATCGTTCAGAAGGTGCGGACTATAACACCTGCTGCCTGGAGGTTGATGACAGGTTGCGGAGAGCGCTACGGTATGTTAAATGCTGCGTGGAGCCTGATTTTTATAAAAGTGCTGGTGCGTTCTTTTTTAATCGCTGGTCCAATACAGAATTGCTGGTGTGAAATCGCTGGTGCGTTCTTGTTTTAATTGCTGGTGTGAAATCGCTGGTGCGTTCTTGTTTTAATTGCTGGTGAAATCGCTGGTGCGTTCTTGTTTTAATTGTTGGTGTGAAATCGCTGGTGCGTTCTTGTTTTAATTGCTGGTGTGAAATTGCTGTGCTGTGAAATTGTTGTAATGGTGAGATTATTTGTTTTTTAAAGAATTTAATCGTTACAATATTTGAGAACCGGCGGTCCAATGGGTTATCGATGCAGGCGCCCCCCATATGTTTCGATTCAAAGCAAAGTCCATCCATGGTGTGAAATGGTTAATAGGAATATTTAAAGCGCAGTTTTTTTTTTGGAAGAATCTCTGTCGTAGGGAATGGCAGCCTAAAACAAGTTGAGCCAATTTTTTGAAACGCATTTGAATTGAGGAGTGGAGTACATTGTTTTAATGCCATTAAACAAACAAAAAAGGTGTATGTCATTATTTTAAAGCCCTTAAACAAAAAGGAGTTATAAGGGATATTGAAAAGGACGTATATTAATTTTTTTTTTTTAAGTGTATATGGCAGAGGGCAGTTTTTTTTAAATAAGTGCAAAGGCAGTTTTTTGGTTGTGTAAAAACCAATGCAAAGGCAGAATTTTTTTTTTTAATGGCATAAGTACAAAGACATAGGTAGAAATTTTCAAAGGCATAGGCAATTGTTTTTATTGCTGGTTGGATATTGGAGATTATTGTGTTTTTTGTTGATACAAATGGCGAAAACTCAAAGTGCCCGGTTTGAAATTGAGAAATTTAATGGCAAGAATAATTTTGAGATCTGGAAGGTGAAGATGCACGATCTGCTGGTTCAATAAGGTGTGGCGAAAGCACTGTTGGGGAAAAATAAAAGGCCTCCTTCCATGACGGAGGATGATTGGGATGAGATGGACGATAGAGCTCTGAGCGGAATTCGGTTATGTCTGGCGGACGATGTTCTGTTCAACATTGTGTCAGAGAAAACCGCCGCAGGCCTGTGGTCGAAGCTTGAGAAGCTCTACATGATGAAATCTTTGACAAATCGAATTCTCCTGAAACGACGCTTTATGGTTTGCGGATGAAAGAAGGTACCTCAATTGCTGATCACCTGAATGTTTTTAATACCTTGTTGGTGCAATTAAACAGTCTAGATGTAAAATTTGATTCAGAGGATAAGGCAATAACTCTATTATGTTCTTTGCC
>APFE030826147.1:0-11410 GCA_000404065.3 Pinus taeda | reverse complement strand
TGTGATAAGTGGGGAAAGGGATCAGTATAATAGAATGAAGCATATATACCACTTTATTATTTGGGTTGGGCATAAGTTGTGTTGGAAACTAAGGTGGTGAGAATGGGGGTGGAAATGGCAAGGGTGATGGGATGGGTTGTGTCTACTAAGGCAGAGAAGCTGGAAGCAAGTGTTGTGTCAGAGGATCAGGTACATACTATGTAGGATATGGATTGGTAGGAATGGGATAAGAAAAATGAGAATTTGGTGGTCCTCTCCATCCTTGTTTCCAAGGAGGAGGAGATTGCCCAAACTGAGACTGATACCCATGCTACCAAGATTGAGGATAGTTCATGTTTTGAAAAGAATATTTTGGTACATTATGAAAATTAGGATAATATGGTGCATGTTCAATAGTCATAACTGTACTAACCTATGGTCATGATTTCCACACTCCCATAGCATCAAATGGCTTAGGGTCTGAATGCTCCTCTTCAAATGTTGGCTTCAATTAGAGTATAGATGGGCATTCCTTGGTAGGATTTTTACCTACACATATCAAAATTTGTTAATAAATTTGACATTTGTAGGACATTCACGTATGGCACATAATTTGTCAATTCAGTTTGAACTCTCATCACCTAGCAATGGAAACAAGGAGATTGAAAGATATAAATCAAGAAAAGTCTATGCTTCTTTTCCACGCAAGGAGAAGTTGATGAATTGTACCAAAATGACCTTTGATTTCAAAGGTAGCCAATCACGATCTATTTCTTTATTTATTAGGCATTCATGTTGGCATAATCTGATAATGCCATTAACTTCAACATACGCCTCATGATTTGTAAGGATCAACGAAACAATATTGCAGTAATATTTCTCAATAGTTGTGAAATAAGCATTAATTAGTACTATATGCTCATGATTTGTAAGGCTCAACAAAGCAATATTGTAACATTTCTCAATAGTTGTGAAAGAAGAATTAATTAGTACTATATGCTATTGCCTTATCACGTTTACTTTAAAACATCTTGTGGAATTGCTAATATATACTTTATAAAAATTTCCTTCAATAATATTATTATTTGATAAATTGTTTCACTTGACATTCATTATAAAATTACCATAAATTTTTCATTATTTTACATTAATATTATAATTAATAACTTTAATCCAAATTAATTAAATAAATATTATTCATTATTATATTTATATAATTATGAAAATAGTAATAAAAATTTTCCAACAATTCCAAATCATTTTCTTTAACGGTTTTCTTCAGAATAATTAAAGAAATTTTAAGAATTTTTCTTTCCATTCGCTCTTTCAATATTTCTCCGTATTCTCACAGTGTCACATACAATGAATGAGTTTCAATTTTATTCCTTGTTTGTACTTGTAGTCGGTATAATATTTCCATTTAGTAAATACAATACGTTCTATTAAAAAAAATTGACTTTGAAGAATAAATTAAAAAAAACCAAAAAACTCTAGTTACTAAAGCTGGATGATTTTCTTTATGCATTAAAGTTCATGGAACATTATTATTATTTAATTTTAATAATATGTATATATTAATATTAAAATAGTTTCACCCACTTAAATTATCAAAATATTTCTTAATATATTTAAAAAAAAAAAGATAGATACTTTTTAAAATTATTGCAATGAAAGACTTCACAAAAATATAAGTATGATTTCATAGTCTGCATCCTCACTACTGTCACCACCTCAATTATGGTCATGCATCAAATTTGTTCTTACGATTAAAAAAACTTTGTCCATAGGCATATCCTAAACATTCAGTTGTGAGTTATATAAAAGAGTGAGTTGTGAGTTGTATAAAAGAGTGAGAAGTAGGGTTTTCTTCTTGTGATTTAAACAGATGATTGGTAGAGAATGTTGAAGTAAAGAACCAAACAAGTTTGGTGAATAGAGATTTATGAAAATGATAAGTTGAGAAACAAACCAAGTTCACAATGCAATTATATCTAAAATTATAACAACTACACTTGATGACAGTATGCTTGAGGAACTCTTTATTAAAATATTTAGCTTACTAACATCAATTAAAAGTGAGAGAAAAAAGATAATAAATATAATTTTAACCTAAATGTAATTGTCTTGTTATTCCAAGATGGAATATATGCAATTTTAGTTATTTAATTTCTTTTACCTCAATTTAACTATATCTAAACTAAGTGGCATGTACTAACTATAATTTAAATTAAAATATATTTTAAAAATAATTTAAAATTTATTTTTTTATTTGTTAATATTGAAATTATTATTAAAATTAATTCTGTAATGTTAATTTTATTTAATCGAAACTAAACTTCTCCATATCAATTGGAATGAAACACTGCAAAAAAACTAATGTCATAAAACATTTTGATTTTCATATTTATTTTTTCATATAGCTTTAATTAATGAGTTGTCTCAACTCCATTTTAACTATATTCAAACTAAATCATAAATAGGTGGCACATATTACATATTAATTATAAAAACGCTTTCAAATAAATTCCTACCATGATATTTATATTTAAAAAAAATATCTCACTATATATTTAAAAATTTGAAAAATAAAATCAAATACGTAATCGTCTTATTATAAAACCTATTGTTTAACCAGACTTTCAATTAAATATAATAATAATTGACACCATAAATATGAGATATCCTATAAAAAGTATATACCTATCCCCATATTGTTTAACCAAACCTTCACCTAATATAATAGTGAATTAATACCATAAATATGAGATATCCTCGGAAGAGTATATAATAGTGAATTAATACCATAAATATGAAATATCCTACGAAGAGCATATATCTTATATAGCAGCAATATTTTATAATATTTAACTAATGTTTATAATATAATGTTAAATACTAAATCTATAACACTACACGACTAAAGGCTTTGTTTTTAATGGTTTATCATATATGTTAGAAATATTATAAGATTTATCACTTACTTTAAAAATAATATTTATGGTCTGTTATTACGGTTATTAATTTTATATAAATTTTTAGGATAAGTTTTCATAATAAATTAATAAATCTCTTACAAGAATATTTCCTTTATTTTTTAATTTTTTTTCAAAAAATAAAATTAAAACACTTAAAATAATTGTTATTCATGAAATAAACTCTAATTCCATATTAAATAATAATAATAATAATAATAATAATAATAAAATTTTTAAATATAATAAAGAAATAATAATTACTCAATCCACACATATATAACATTAATTATATATATTTAATATTTGTACATATTATAAAAATTAAATGGATGAGAACAAAGCCTGCAACAAATATCGATTCTACTAAAAACTGAACAACAAAAAATTTTTTTTAATAATATAATTTTACATTCCTAAGAATAGATAAAAAAAAAAACCATAAATATCTATTAAATTTTGATTTTTATTTTTAAATAATACTATTTATTTTATTTAAAAAATAATTATATTTGAATTAATCAGAGATATGTTTCTCTATGTGATTTACAGCTAAAAGTATTTCTTATAAATGATTATAGACGACAGTAACCTTAATTCAACCATTATCTCAAATAATTTAATTGGGTGAAATCAAAATTCAAATACCGGCCACTAACATGATAGAATATACTCTAAAATATAATAGCTTGATGGAAGTCCATAGGAACTACTTCGTCGTGATGGTTAGCTCCAAGACCATTACTCCGGAGTCCGAAGTAGTATCGTGGGGACTAGCGATTCATGCTTCCAAATTGCTTGTTCCACAGGGGTAGCGTTGTCATTTTGTTATCGAACAAACGTAAAGAACGTAGCCAAGCAAAGTGCAGGCTTATCCATGCCGTCAAAACCCACAAACTTGTAGATGACAAGGCGTATAGTTGTCTATAAAGAAGAAGACGTGCAAGGCAAAGTCGACTCCTCGCTTTCCAAGGATAGTAGCGATCTCAGGCGAAGTGCTCAAGCCCACCATAACAACCTAGGCTGGATTTAGCCTACTTCTTTGGGTTTCTTGGGCAGCCAAGCTAGATTTATATATAACCTGATTTATTTATTTTTATGTTTTTAAATAGAATTTCTTACAATATTATGATATTTTAACTTATTAATAAAACAGATTTTAAAATCCATAATTCACTTATAATATTTGTTAACGTGAATGTGACACTTTTAAATAATTAATTAATAAAACAAAAAATACTTTAAAGATAATTTAATCTTTAATTTGTATATACTATTAATAATATTTATATAATATTACCTTAAATATAATAATTATTGAAATAATTTAAATCTAACAAACCTATTCTGAAATAAGCCTGCATAAATATAAATATACCATCATTTAAATCTTAATTTATACTATAAATATTTTTATTTCAACTATTCTATCGTCGAAACAAATACGTATGCATTCGGCCAATCGCTTAAAATTCCGTTTTATCTTTAACATTATGTTCGCTTTTAAGAAACACCTTAATGGAAACTTCACTCTTAATCGAATAGCGCTCACACTTTTATATGAAAAAAGTCTACTAAAGACAAACCTTTTCCATGATAAATTATTAGTACCTGCCTTCCGGGCTAGCAGGGACTATAGTAATCGATTTTTATAGATGGCATTAATTTGACATGATAATCCATAAATTTATTTTTACTTAAACTAAACTTTCGCGACATGTCACATTAACCGATGCCATATTTATATTTCTCGATTCTTTTAACCAATCAAACAAATGTTCATCTTATTTGGCCTCAGTACAAGGTATACCATCTGAAAAGTTAGGAAATCAGTTCGGTTGATTAAAACAGTGTCGCCTGCCTGAAGTAATGCTATCGCAAAGATAGCATTAGTTCCCTAACATTTAATGTTAAAGAAATGTTACGGGGAAATGCTATGGCGTAGCTTAGGTTCTAAGTGTATTTTTATTAACCAGGAGACAACAGCTGTTGTGCATGTTCATGTACGTGTCTATGAACAGTGGTGCAGGTGTTCTGCCAGGAATTATTTTAGGCACCATTACACCATTACGCCATTCATGTTGCATCAAGTCCACTGGTCCGGATACTCACTGCCTACATGCTCTGCCCTCCCACAGACGGACCGATTATTCCAGAGATTCAGCATCGTCTTCGGCCTCTTCAGGGCACTGGATTGTGAGCATTGATCATTTCTTTGTATTTCCTATCCTGCAATATCCATTTCCCAGCTTTCAGTTTTCTAATAGCTGAGTATTCCTATCTCTCATTCATCTTATAATGAAATTAACATACTCGACTCAAGCAAATTGTTGACATGATTCTATAACTGAATATCTTACAGGAATTTATGATTAGAATGCAACCAATAAATATCACATAGCCAAAGGCTTAAGGTACACTTCTCAACACTTCCCTATTTTTTCTTCTTCGCAGAGTAATGGTGTTTAATTTGATCAAGAGATTTAGAATTTTTAAAGAAGAGCAAATACTATTTTCTATTTTCACATTTCTGGATTCATGGAGTTTAATTGTTTAAACTTTCAAATATTTTAGAATTTTTGAAAAAGGCAAAAACTATTCTAAATTTCTAGCTAGCTGAATATATTAATAGTTATTGCAATTTACTTTACTATTATCTGAAAAAAATGTGAACAAAAGATTTTTAAATTTCTAGCTAAAAAAGGTAACGAAGAAGATTAGATCTAAAACGGGTGGATATAAACATATAAAATATAGTCGAATGAATAATCGCAGGTTTTAATGGGGTTGTTACTTGAATTTCAACGCTATTTCAAAAGAATCGTATGGGTTCCTAGTAAACTGGTTCAACACGTTTCCTCAGTATAAATTTCGAAAGTTTTACATTGTAGGAGAAAGCTATGCAGGTATATAGTTTCCCCTACCTAAGGCGACTGAACTTCTTTGCTTTGCTGGGTTCTCCAATTCTTAACAGGGGAAGGAAGATTGCAACGGGACAGGGAAGATTACTAGATTAGACTCTGATTTTTTAGATTGTGGCAATGCTCAATTTTGGGTTATTTTGATTTTCTGTGCTTTATTATTTTGCTTCTGGTCTTTATCTGTAATTTTATGTTAATTTAATGGTAGATTTATGAACATACTGCAGTGAATGAACTCAAAGAATAGAGAAAGATGCCTGACCTGAAGAATCAAGTTGGTTCGGTAAATCTTCGAAAGACTTGTCCATATCTGCCGATGAAATCATAATGCAAAGCTATATACCATGGGAAATCTGAAAGTTTGTAACCAACCAAGTTATGATATCAAAAAACCAGAAATTGCAAAAATCGCTACTACAAAACATTCATACTTTCTAGTAGTAAAGATCGAACTGGCCACCAATGGCAGGCATTATTATTCTCTGTGCGTCCGTGCAGTAATTGTAGATGGTGTAGCGCTTCTGCCATTTCAAGAACCGCCATTGCTGTCTATCCAGGTCTTTGAACTTCACCTGATCCCATGACCGCGACGCCTGCATAGTGCACAACGATTGCGTAGAGGAAGCATCAAAATAAACTCGTTGCGCCCCTTCGCTGCCTCCAACAATTTGTCTGCTAAGTCGAAACCCTCCTCCACATTTGATAGCTAGAGCCTCCACTGCGGGATAGCTAGACTCCACTGCGCTTCCTCCTCTGCACCAACTGAATCGATGGAGCCGCTCGAATCCTCTACATGGCCTCCAACAATTTGTTTGCTAAATCGAAACCCTCCTCCACATTTGACAGCTAGAGCCTCCCCTGCGGGACCTTCACGTACTTGTCACGGTTGTCCTGCGCCACGTTTCGCTCATGCGAACGACCGCGAATCTATGGTTTTCTTTCCCTGTCGTGTGTTGTTCAATGTTTGACTAATTTTAATTTTTATTAATTTTAGTAATGGTTTTGATTTAGTTTTTCGTTAATTTAAATATTTAATTTAAATTTCATAAATTTATATGGTATAGTAACCGGGTATTTCACTGTTAATGTAGTCAGCAAATAGTCATATTTGACGATAAGAGTTCAACCCAAAGTGTTTTAATTGTCTAAACGCTATAACGATAAAAGAGACGTGAGGGCCCGGGCTGTCTACTAGCCAGTCGTTGGGAAAATTGCTAGTCCCCATTTTCCTCAGACAAATAAATTAGGCTGCACTCCTAATAAGAACAAACATTTATTAGAGATTCACAAATTAACTATCAACACATATTTTCCGATGCTTATATACATGTCTTTATAGTGGTGCTTAGAAATCAGATAGGTACTTACCAAATTCATGATTGTCAGTTCAAGATTTTCCTGCCAATTTTGTACTCACCATAGTGCCTATAGTTCCATCGAGAACGCATGATTTTACTACCGAAATAAGGACATCATGCATTTGGTGCGCCTCAACATACCATTTCCGACGACCAAGGCAAACCAATTCACACAATTTTCATGGCTTACAATGAAGCCAACTCATATTCTCATTTATATAAAGCCTGACCGGTGCTCCTGAAATTCAGACTTCTGTTTAGTAAATGGATGTGTTTTGCGTGGTATGAGAATCGTGCTTTGCCGATCATGATCCCTAGCATTACAATAGGCGAGAAGTTTGTAATTGTAATCGTTTGTTGTAACTTCGTAGTTGCATGGCCAATCGAAATGGGTAGAATTGGAAAAACTAATGAACTTCAGGAATTTACTGAAATTTTTTTGGTATCCATTGTCGCATGGTTAGAAGTAATGCTTTCATTCTTTCATATCATTTGTATAGTGAAATTTTCAATTTTATAGTGTATTGATATGTCCAATACATTAATAATCGTTATGATCAATATTTTTGATGAATTATATGTTTAATGGCTCTTTTGACTCTATTTTTTCTAATATAATATCAGAGCCTTAAGGCTGATATTCATTGATGGGCTATCGAGTTTATTGTCGTTGAATCTTAAATCGTGAGTGTCTCCATTAGGCCTCATTGTTATCCATAGAATGGCATCAAGTTTTGTAGCGTAAGAGTTCGGTGGCTGGTGGAAATGAATACACACTTCTTATTGTGGTTGTTTAATTTTCTTGTTGCATACATTTGTTCAGAAAACATGATGCGATGGACTTGACTTCATGGTTTCATGTAGTTTTTATTCTTCTCTGCGGATTTTCCCGATTTCTTCTTTGAAGTGGAATAATTCTCAGATTTCTGACACATTAAAAAGTTCCAATGCCGATTTAAGATCAAGATGTATGATTAAGGATGCAGCAGGCTTTGTATGCCCAGAAACTGGCTTGGACAATGTGGATGAATAGTCAATGCCATCTCGACGTTATTAATTATGCTCTAATGATGCAGATCTGATTTGTACATGGTGGAGCACTCATGGTTATTCACTTAATATTGCAAAGCTTCACATAGGTAGTGTTGTCCATTTTAGGGCTTTGCAAACTCGGAAACTGTCCACAAACGACGGGGTGCAATGTTCTGAGAGGGAGTGCTCAGCCTACCCTGGTTGCGAACATTAATCTGAGCTTTTACATAATCGGAATGCCCGTAGGCCTCGTTATGAGATTCCATCAAGACCTAGGTTTCGTTGGATTTTGGGTGGGATTATCGGCACAGTTGTCATAGTTATTTTTAACTCACACTGAATCTTAATTACTTACCATTGTCATAGTTATATTTAACTCTTAATTACCATTGTCATAGTTATCTTTAACCGATATAAGAAAATACATGTTACCTGTATCTTTTTCTTTTCAGAATGATGGTTATAATTTAACTCTTAATTACCATTGTCATAGTCTTTAACTCTTAATTACCATTGTCATAGTTATCTTTAACCGATACTGAACTACCAACTATATAAGAAAATACATGTTACCTGTATCTTTTTCTTTTCAAAATGATGGTTATAATAAATGTAACCTTGGCATATGAGCACATGAACTCCGGAAGTTATGTAACTCTGCTCGGCGGTGTGGTAAACATTGATGGTGGAATATTACTCAGACCCGTGGCATATATCAAATATAACCAAAGTTTGACATAACTCCTCGTGGAATCTTTGTGATATACGATTTGAATTTGGAATATGACATTGTCATAAGATTTCTCCGCGCCAAGTTTATTTGCAACCTAACAAACAAATAAATGACTCAGAACATTCTAGATCAACAGTTTCTAATGGCACACTGCTTAAAGGAAGTTAGTTAAACAATTTTTATAATTGTTTCCAAACTCACTTTTCTAAACCGTTTAACTATTACGGGCATATATGTCACAGACGGCGGCTTGAAGCTCCAGCAAACGTTGCTTGAGATTCCCATTGCTGCCAGAGAAACTATCGAGGCAATCGTACTGGTTCGTGATGGTCGCGCTGCTACCCTTTCACTCTCACCTTTACCTTAGATAGGTCTGCCTGGCTTTCTCGCTTGTGCTGGCTCTGATGCCTATCCCTTTGTCTATGCCTTAGCTACTGATGTTTTTACTGGTACGCCTATCCCTTTGTCTATGCCTTAGCTACTGACCTCTGTACTGGTTCATGATGGCTGCACTGCCAAATAGGCTGTGGGCTTCTACTGGTACGGGTTACTTAATCGATAGTATCAACTTTGTACTAGTTCGTGATGGACGCGCTGCGAGATACGCTGCGGGCTGGGGTAGGGACTAGCTGCCCCGCAGCCCGTCTTGTTAAAAGAATGGTTTCGATTACTATCTTTTAGACCTTTCAGGTCCTTAAGATTCCATTGGGGGTTCTAAACAAAAAGCCAGCCCGATGGCAGGCCAGGAATACACCATTGTTTTCCTGAACAATTCAAAACATTTTTCTCGAAAGGACCATAAAATTTCTCAACAACGTGAATTTACAACCTACATGAGCTTGTAGACAAGCAGTGGCTAAAATCCGTGGGCAGTTTTTAAAAGCTCAAAAAATATGATGGCGACGAGCTATCGCCATGGACTTCTGCAAAAGATTGTCCCAAATAATGTCATAACTACCGAAATAGAGACAAGAAAACTCAGCGCATATAAGGTTATGAGTATAGGTTATTCATTTTTCAATAAAGAGAGTTGGAGAATTTAATTCCAATCATTTGTTAGGTGTCAAAACTGTTCATCTAAGTTTCACTGTTCCACTTGGCCCAATTTAGTTCAATCTCACTGCAGTCATTCATTGTTGATGTACCCATTGTATTCTTATTTAACTCATTCATAATATCGACAACAACAATCTTTTGCTCTAAGTTTATTTTCTCAAAGTTTATTTTCATTTTTCGTGATGACATCATAGCCTAGGCTAAGTAAGACTCCTTGAGAAAAACATAGAGAAGAATTGCTAGGTTGCATAAGACTCCAAGAGCAACCTTCCAAATTTTTTGTAGCAAGTGTTTTGTGGACGAGAGGACGAGGAGAAAGCGTCGCCCTTCTGAAATTTTGTAGACCCATTTTTTTTAATTTGAGGAGCATAGAAGCCATCACAAAGATGTTTTTGTTCTAGACAACCATTATGTATGCAAGTACATTTTCTTGTTAAGCTACAGTGAGCGAATGCTCAACAAATGCGAAAAAGCAAAGAGGTTAAGAAATTTGATTTTTTTTTTTAAGACTTGGGAAAAAATAGAGTTTTGGTGTAAAGGGGAGTAATATAGTTAAAGACGGAATTTGGTGAATCCCAATGTGCTCACCCAAGAGCATATTATGAGTGACGAATTTCACGAAGATGAAGAGAAGAAGCACATAGATCCTTGTGAATCCTATTATGCACAACCACAAGTGGATGAAAATTTGGTGATTCCAACAACAAAGCTTGTTGATGACAATTTCCTGATTCAAGCAACAGACATTTCTGATGACACATAGGTGATTCCAACAATATAGCTTGCTGATAACAATTTGGTGAATCCAGGAATAGAGTTTTCTTATTACAATTTGGTAAATCCAACAACAGAACTTGTCGATGCTTGTTCATGACAGTAATGTTGCCTCCCGTTAATAGCGGTGTAGAAGGTCAATGCTCCCCGTGTGTTTCGTGGCATGTGCTTAACACTAGCAATGTGTATGTTTACTAACACCTGCGGGTTTTGGTGTAATGGAAATCGTGACTCCAACAAGTGGTATTAGACCCAGAGGTATCGAGTTCGAAACACAGTGGACTTGCGTTGGGGGGGTAGATTGTTGGCTCCCCGTTAATGGCGGTGTAGAAGGTCAATGCTCTCTGTGTGTTTCGTGGCATGTGCTTAACACTAGCGATGTGTCTGGTTACTAACCCCTGTGGGTTTTGGTGTAACGGCAATCATGACTCCAACAAATAAAGCTATCATTGGAGTAGTCAATGCTATGGTGAATCCAACAATTAACATTGCTCGTGTAAATTTTGATGAAGAATTGTTTGCTAATGATGAATGGTTATGCAACAAAAAAATCATATTGACATGATCCTATTTGGTGAAATAATC
>APFE030826139.1:11376-24122 GCA_000404065.3 Pinus taeda | reverse complement strand
ACATTTCTGGTGCTAGAAGGAGGGCATGAACTATGAATGGTGAGCATATCCAAATCTATAGCCCATTCTTAGAGTAAATCTCCCTCACCATCTCCTCCAACTTCTCCCTCTCATTCTAAATCTCCCATTTTCAAGCGAGAAGTTGAAAAGACAACACCCACTGCTAAAAGCTTGAACATATCGTAAAAGTCTTCCCTTGAACCCCCTGAAATTCATATTTAGTTCATAAGCTTCAAGGGTTTTCAATATCTCAAGAACAGTCTAAGTTATCCCAAGGCAGTGTGACTTTGTAATACATTCCTTCTCAACCTCTTACAAGATTACAAAGAAAAAAACTTGGTGTTGAACCAACAAAATTTCCTCTGCCTAGTCGGAAAAGAGCTAGGAAGACACCTTTAGAGTATGGTAGTGAGACTCTTTCATCATCATCATCCATTTCATCTGATCCATTACAAAGTCAACCATCCATTCCCCAACTTCATATAATAGTCCAACAGGGTATAGGTACTCCAACATCCTCTACCCAACCACTTGTAACTACATCCTCATTTTCTTCTGCTATTAGTGCGACAATGGCATAGAATCAACCACAACCAAGGCCATGGACAAATCCAGGGGCAGTTGCAATGCTTGCACCCTTGAGACAATTACCTGCCCATCCTAAAAAGTGGTTTCCAAAGTTCAATCCTGATATCGACATACCAGTAGAAGAATTGTCAATAAAATTAAATGGGGCGATAGAAGAAGATGCTATTGTAAGGCTTTTCCAATACACCTTATAAGGAGTAGCTAGATCATGGTATTTTTCATTACCACCAGGATCCATTATTAGTTGGAATGCTTTCCAAGAGCATTTTTTAACTAAGTTCGGAGATGATAAGTCCACAATGACATTAATCAATGATCTCTCCAATCTAAAAACTGAGCCAAAGGAACCCATTAAAGATTTCAACTCGTGATTTAATAAGCTCTTAAATAAAATTCCTACTACATCTAAGCCTAGTGAAGAAGTCTGAAGTGAATAGTATATTTCTGCTTTACCTTCGAATATAACCATCTTCACTGATAGGGCTGCAAAGCGCACCTTAGCAGAGAATATGAAATAAGTGATTGCCGTTGAAAAACGTATTATTACTTTAGAAAAGAAAACTGCTCTTGAAGAAAAAAAGTCCAAAAAGAAAGTAGCTAAAGATCCATACGATATGGAGGGTTTGCAAAAAGTTCTAAAGACTATGTCAAACGAAATGGTAGAGATAAAAATGCAGGTAGTTGAAGCCTCCACTAAAAACCCATTTAGGAACTTCAAAAGAACTAAATCAAAACCACCTAATGCCATATCTAATGCAGAATCAGATCTAGATAACGATGAGGATGAAGACACAGTTTTTTCATTAGAGGAAACAGAAGACGATTAGATAATTGAATGTCACGGTATGTGGGACTTCATTTTGCCTAATTATGATACTGAAAGCGAACAAGAAGCTCTCCTAGTAAATACCATAAGTAAAATTGCTACAAAGCCCATTCAAACAACTCAAAAGAAGAAAAATGAAAGACCTACTGCCAAAGATAAGGTTCCAATGAAGAAAACTCTAGTTTTGCCTACTCAAAATTAGCCATTATCTTCCAATCCACTCTCATCATCCAAGACAAACAATATAAACTTTGAAACGGGAATTATAAACTCAAAACGAGAACGCTGGCCAAAAAACCCCATAAAAACATCAAAAACAGTGCTAAAAACGAAAAGTGTTGGTGCTGGAATAACACCTTTCTTTTTTAGAGTTAATTTTTAACATGTTTTAAAGATGGTGGTGAAAACCAATTTTTTGTGCAAAAATTGTCCAAAAAACACCCTCAAAACGAAGTGTTGATGTTCGAATAACATTTTTTTTCAATGGTAAATTTTGTGCAAAAAACACCTTCAAAACTAAAAGCGTTGACGTTGGGATAACAAAAGAATTTTCAAGGGTAAAATTTCAACATTTTAAAATAGTGGCGTAAACTATTTTATCATGACCTTGAAAAACATTAAAATTTCAAAAAAAAATGAAAACATAAAATAAAAATAAAATTAAAACAATTGAAAACCACACAAAACAAAAAAAAAAAAGTAAAAAAAAATAGCAAAACCATAAATTAAAGTATACACTAAAAAAAAAAAAAAAAAAAATCTATCATAAAAATGTTAAAGATAAAAAAAAATATGTAAACCATAAAAAAATTTTGGGAGAAAAAAAAAAAAAAAACAAATAATATATTTATATATTATATATTATATATATTATATATTATATTATATATATAAAGTTAATAAACTAAAAATAGAAAAATTAAAAAAACATTAAAAAAATTAGGAAAAAAAAAAAAACTTAAAACAAACTGATTAAAAAAATAGAGAATTAACCCCAAAAAAATTAAAAACTAGCAAAATTAATAGTAAAACATTTAAATAAAAAATAAAAAACAAAAATTAACTGAATTTACTTTAGAAAAAACTAAAAAAAAATGGAAAATTTAAAATATATGTCCTTTTTAAATTAAAAACAAAAAAAAATTAATTAAAAAAATATATAAAATGTACAAAAACTTTGTTTTCATTTAAAAAAACAAAAATTGTTTTTTTTTATTAAAAATTTCATTGTTCATTTAAAAACTATGAATAAAAAAACATTAAAAATTATTTTTTTTTTCCTAACAAATTTCTATGTTTTTTATTTAAAAAAAGAATTATAAAAAATTTTTCATTTTTTTTTTAATTTTTAAATTTTTATTTTTAAATTTGTTTTTGATATTAAAAAAATAAATTTAAATAGCCCCCGCCGGGCGGCGGGCGGGTGGCAGCCCGATTCTCGGAATCGGGCTGTTGCCCGCCTGCTGCCCGCCAGGGGTGCGACTGTAGGCGGAGGGCTGCCCTCTGCCACACAATAAAAAATCAATGAAATCATTTTTAGGACAGATAAATTTTGTAAAAAGATTTGTTCCTAATTTTTCGCAGATTGTTTTACCTTTACAGACCATGATTAAGAAAAAATCAGTTTTCAAATGGGGACATAACGAAAAAGAATCCTTTGATTAAATCAAATAGGTAATCATTAATGCTCCTAAATTGAATACTCCATATTTTTCTAATCATTTTATTTTTTATACGTTAGCATCCTAAACATCTTATGCAGCTGTGCTAACACAAATCAATGATTAGCAAGTTGAAGCATCCATATCCTTCTTCAGTTCTAATTTACAAGGTGCTGAACATAACTATTCTGAAGTAGAAAAACAATCTTTCGCTGTGTTTAAATCTATTAAACACTTTAGGTCATTTGTCCTAAAAACTCATACAAAAGTAATGGTCCCATTCTCTACAGTGAGACAATTGCTAGTCCAAAGGGAAGTAGGAGAGAAGAGAGCCCATTGGGTTACAACATTACAAGAGTATGATTTAGATATTAAACTAGCGAAAATTGTAAGTGGACAAGGTTTTCGTAGGTTATTAGCAGGAGCTTCTAATATTCCAGAACATGAAGATTCAGATAATGCTCTTCAAGTAAACGAGATGAGTATCATGAATTCTAAATCTCAGTATGTAGTTTTGGTTTTTTATTTAAAAAATGGATAAGCTCCTCCTAGTTTCAGTTACAAAAACAAACATGCCTTAAGATTAAAAGAAAAACACTTCAAAATCATTGATGATGTGTTATTTAGAAGGAATTATAATTCGATTTTGTTAATATGCCTTGAAAAAACTGAAGAACAAACCGTTTTGCAGGAATTACATGATGGTCCAGTAGGTGGACATTTTGGAGGTGATACAACAGCTCACAAGATAATACATGCTGGATATTATTGGCCCATTTTATTTAAAGACGCCCATGACTATGTAAGGAAATGCAAAATATGCCAAACTGCTAGTGGGAGACAAAGGAAACCAGCCTTTCCTTTACAACGAGTGAACATTGAACAACCATTTGAACTATGGGGGCTGGATATCATAGGAGAGATTGTTTCACATCCTTCCAAGTAGCACAGATACAGCCTTACAACCACAGATTACTTCTCGAAGTGGGTAGAATCAATTCCTTTGAAGGTAGCCAATTCTGATGCAATCATTGAATTCATTAATCAATTCATCATTACCATGTTTGATGTACCTAATGCCCTCATTTTTGACAATGCATCTTATTTTTTTGGAAATACCATACTTGAATTTTCTCTTAAGAGAGGATTTAAATTAAAGTATTCTGCAAACTACTATCCTCAAGGTAATGGTTTGGCAAAATCAACTACTAAATATCTCATTAAAATTATTAAAAGAACTATTGATCAGAATCAAAAGAATTGGCACAAGTCTTTGATATTTGCATTATGGGCAGACCGCATAACATAGAAGGCCTCAATAGGTACTTCTCCATTCAACTTAGTGTATGGGAAAGAAGCTGTAATACCAACAAAATTAACACTCCCATCTCTGGCCCTAGTACAATTTATTGAAGAAAATCCTTTGTCCTCTATTCAGTTAGGATATGATCAAATCCTTAAATTAGAGGAGGAAAGGGAAAAAGCTAAAATTACACATGAAAAACATCAACAGGTCATTAAATATTCTTTTGATGCAAATTCTACAAACCCAAAAATTTTACAAATCAGTGATCGTTTTTTGAAGTGGGACAAAGCGCATGAAGACAAAGGCAAACATACCAAATTTCAAAAGATGTGGCTTGGACCGTTTCAAATCATTGAGAAGATATGCTCATCAACGTTTATACTGCAAGACCTATCAAGAAAGAGAGACTCTCTTCCTGTCAGTGGGGTTATCTTGAAGAAATTCTTTACTTAAGGAGGTAACCCCTTCTTACCTGTAAATATTCATTATGCAAGTTTGTTTATTTTAAATTTTTATTTATAGATAGTAATGTTGTAAATAGTCTTCCATTGACCTTTTACTATTGGAAATTTCTTTAAGAAAATATTGTAAATACTTACTTTCAATAGATGGAAACCTTTATGGAAAATATTACAATCTTAGAAAGATAGATAAAATATAAAACTCTGAGAACTTCTTTTAGATTTGTAAAATCTTCACAAGCCATGAAAATACTGTAAATCATTCCAAGTTTTAAAGAGCTGAGAGAGGTTATTTGTAACAAGACTTTTCCAAAATTAGTATCAACAACTCTAAAACTGTCATCCATAAAATCTTAAGGAGAAAGTTATTCACCCCATCCATTAAGTTTATGATTTTTTAGAGTGTAATTCTAAAATATCTCTGATATAAAAGATAAGGGGTCTCATCATGAGCCTGCTTACCATGATTATAGGGAAATAATTAAACTGACATTACCAATACTGCATTTCAAAATAGGGTAATGGCTTATAATCATAAGATAATGGGTCTCATCATGATCCAGCTTGTTCAGTTCAATTACAACCAGTGAATGGCATTGTCAACAGCTGACCACCAAACAAGGACAATGACTTTTTATCTTTTAGAAAATTGAAACAATAAAAATAAAAAAAGGAAAAAAATATGTGTAAACATATCTTTTTGAATTTATCTTTCAAAAGTTATATTCTTAGATGGATGGGACAATGAATGATTAAGTGGTTAAAAGGTAACCCTGCTGACACTATGAATGTCTGCTGCTAGCAAAGGCACTACCTATGACAATAGAGTAAACTTAAAAGCTAAGATGGAGAAGCCCCTTGCTTTATCTATATCAACCAATCAAAGCTTCAAGAAGCCCAAAATGTTTCTATTTCTAAGATTGGAAAAGAAATTACAAAAAATTGTCATTATATTCAGAGTTAATTTTTATTTAACTATTCTTGGATCATTTTATTTATCCTCAATGGTTTCCAAATTAAGAAAGTTATAGATATTGCATTACTTTCTCAGACATAACTGTTTCTCCCAGTGAATTGCCAATTGTTGTGCTATACAACAACCCTCCACATTTCAAAATTTTTATCTAAAACTTTAACAAGAAATGGGTCCCCTTTTTAGAACTTAGATAAAATCAATAAAACTTTAAAAAAATAAATAGTCGTGATAAGTCTTTTTCTTTTAGGTTAAGTTCAATAATAATCGCAACCTTGCAAAATCTATACAACACATGAAAATATTTATGAAAAGGTTCGATCCAGTTTAAATATTAAACAAGACCTTGTCGTAAAACAAATGTAAATGAATGAGTCACATCCTTTGTTTAAAAGATAGACATAAGGTTTCCATTGGCAATTGCCAATGCGATAACACCATCGGAAATCGCAGATCACAACTTATCAAGGAATCATTCCAAGGGGCCATATAAATCTCCAGATGTGATAAGCTGATCGTAATTGGCCATTGCTGAAAGCACGAAACATATAACAAACACCAATTTTGAATCCGCTGATGTGATTTTATTATTAGAAAGCACGCTTTTTAATAAAGTTGAAATATAATTGTTAGGCGAATGTTTGAGGGCCTAAATTACAAGTTAATTATAAATAAACAGAAAAACATTTTATTCAAGTGATTCTGCTTACCATCTATCGCAATCGGAACTTTACAAAGGAAACAGTTAAGCATAACAGTTATACCTCCTGATCTGTGATATGCAATTAATCGCTTGTCACTGATCGGGAAGTTACGATATTTATTTTTAAAGAACTGCTATTAAAATTCATGATGTGGCATTTAAGTGTCATGTTGGCAGTTATGGAAAACATTAATAGAGAAGTTATGGTTGAGTCCTTCAAGGATTTCATTCGTAGCATCATAACATATCAAAATTTGTATTACCCATTGCACTCAATTATTGTTATTATTGTATATTGTGTATTAGCTTGAACGACTTTATCCTCTATTACGTTCTTCTATTTCATTGTGCAGAGCAAGTCTGAATTTATGAATCCAGCGAAAATGATGAATAAATCAAAGAAACCAAAGGCTCCCATCATAGCCAAAGAGGAACCAGTAAAAAAGGCCTTGATAACCGATACTCCCTGCCTCGGTCTAGGCAAGGCTTCATGGGAAAGCATATACAATTTATTGGAAGCCAAAGATCCATAAGAGATTGAAGAAGAAAAGGGAATAATAGATTACGCTGACAAGTCAGAGAGTACCATTAAGGATTTGGCTAGCTCTTATCTTCAAAGAATAGCAACCGACACTAAAATATTACCCTACAATGGCTTGGTCAGATGGGTAATTGAAAGTATCAGTATAACAAACATAACATTCTTTATGGCTGATGGAAGGATGTTCGAGTCATTTAGGGCGGAGGATAACAAAAAGATGTACCATTTGCCTGAACCACAGAAGTAGTACAACAAGGCATTTTTGGAATCCTTCCCCAAGGAAAATGTTCTGGAGTTGGACCCTATCAGAATGTGGAGGCATTATCCAAAAAAACACAAGCATGAATCATTGGGTATGTACTCTGTAGACTCCTTAGCATCTCCTTATTGCTATGCTGGTGCTATGATATGCAGACTCTTTGGCGTCCATGATTCGACTAGGTTGTCTATAGAGATGGTACCTTTAATGGAAGCAGTAGTTAGATCTTACATCATGGATTAGGCAACCATTTTGTCTGATAAAATGGCCAACCAAATCCTTAATTATAGGAAAAATAGGTTTGTGACTACCTAGGTAATACCCCTATTTTATATGAGTGACTACATTTTGGACACCATCTGTTTCAACTCTGATTACCCCATTTTAGGTTGGAAATTGACTCCGTAAAACCCAATCCCCATTCATATTTATCATAAGGAATTGTGGAAAGCACATTATAAAAATCATCTTTATAGAATCTGTCATGGTTTTGTCTTGCCTATTCATTATGATATATTCAACAAACCCACTCCTCGGTTGTCTGATGAAGCCAGTGTCAACCTAACATCAATTGGTAGTTGGTTTGGTGAAGAAATGTTCACCTACATTAGACTTTTAGATAGCATTACTGATCCACTTGTCCTCCCCTTATACATTCCTGATAAATTATTTGCCATAGAAATAGCTTATTAGATAACACAAATAGGGATTTTCAAGGAACCTAAAGGGGTCTAAAACACAAATTTGGCCTTCATTCCCCCTCTGATGTGGTACTTTCACATTGCATGACTTCAAACATGCAAAGAAGGAAGCTAAGAAAATTAAAGAATTAAAGTTAGTAGTCATCCCGAAAGGGCAGTATGATCCAAAAGCAGTTGCCTACAATTTCATGTCCCATGTCAAAATTTCCAAGTTTGAACATGAGAAGGATGATTATGATGATTTGTTCACTTTAGCTGAGCTATTTTATCTAGTGAAACATCTAGCAAAAATCAGATTGGGAGCAGAGGGATTAGAGGAATTTTTGAAGTTCAGGGCATAGAGGTTGAAAACACTATCTTCGGACCTATTAAATACTACCTCTATAGTACAACTAGAAGGCCACTATGAAGAAAAAACTATTGAAAAGACTCCTGAAAAGGAAAACAACCCTGAAAGGGAGCAGAGAAAGGAAGGAACTAGTGAGATCTTTGATTTTGATATAAATATTGATCGTGCTTTAATCAAGGAATGGGAGCAGTTCGACCTAATCATCAAAAACCCAAATAAATCCCAAGAGCTCACTACACCAAAATCACCCGCAACACAAAAGCCTGAAGTTATTAGTGTTCCAATTGAAGGGACATGCGGCCTACCCAAGATTCAGCAGGATATAGAAATCATTCCCGAAAATCCTACAAAGGAGATTGTACTAAGAACAGAATAAATACCACCCCTAGATATATTCTACAGTCTGAAGCATAGGGCTGTGGTTAAAAGATAGAGGAAAAAGAGGAAAATTGATCAAATACCTCTTTTAACTCCTCAAGACGAAATGATGAATGTGGCATGGAAGGTAGAAGTCAATCCCTCTGAGGATTTAAATAAATTATCCCAGTATGCAGGGGCTTATACAGCAGCAATGATGGAGAAAACCTCATAGGTCAGCCAGCTAATCAGGCAAAAGGATCAGAGGATCACTCAACTTGAAGTTCAATCGGCAGAAGGAAAGAAAAAGATTAGTCAACTTGAATAGCATATAGCAGAGCAGAGATAGCCAAATGATTGACTAAGAGAGCAGTTGAAACTGGAGAAACAAAGGATTGATGAGAAGACTCTCCAGAAACAACATGAGTTGTCTCAAGAATTAAGGAGGCTTCAGATGAAAATTGAGCAAGAAAAGAAGGCAAAGGAAGAAAAAATTACACAAATACAAGTATATATAGAAAGGTATAGGGGTTATCCACAGGTTAGTGAATTCAGAAAAGAAGCCTTGGAGATAACCAAAGCCTTGTCCTGGCAGTTGGACAAACTTTTCCATAACATATCATTGGCCAACCCATTATGCGATATCTCTACATCATTGGTTGAGAAGGTAGTGGACGCTAGACTGGAATTGGAAAAAATAGATGAAAGGATAACAAATTTTCTCTCTTGGCAAGACTTCGTAGAAGGAATGGCTGCCAATTTTCCAAAAATACAAGAATCGCACAAGGAAATCCTGTTTTAATGGGAATGCCAGCTAATGAAAGATGAAAGAGAAACTTCTAGATGCAGAGCTGTAATGAACAGTTTGATCGAATTAGTAAATAACAGTTTACGTATGTCTAATTTGATCTCCGATTTCTCTCTAGGTAAACTGTTGAAAGTAAAGGCACTAGAACATCATTGGGTATAGGAGTTGGCGAGCAAAGAAAAATAGATCAGAGAAGTCCAAAACTTGACACGGGAGAATTTCTAGTATTTTCTAGTCAAGCCCCATAGCCAGTAGATGGCCATGAAATGCCTTTCCGACGCGGTCAACTACATGATCCCAAAACTCTCTGATGCCACCTACACAGCCCAACTACACTCTAGAATGATTCAACCTCTAGAAATCCAACCAATGCTTGCAATCTGTTAGCTAGAAGCACATGAAAAGAAGTCGATCCAATGAATTAGTTCGATCGCTATTGCACTGCTATTTTTATAGTAAATCCCAGATTTTCATGTCTACAATTAGAACAACACTTAGCAATTTTTGTTGATAGTTAGTTTTTATTTTTATTATTGAAGACCCTTTCATGTATTTAGAAAGGGTCCTCAAATTTGTAAAAACTTGACTTGGGAGTCACACTTCTGTACTTCTAAATATCTTTTTATGAAAAAGTGGATCAAGGTTCTACATTTTTATGAAAGAAGCTTTTGTTTAAGACTTGCAATTTTGCATCTTTTGGAGGTTTCTCAAATAGGAAAGTGGAATTGGAGTGTTGTTTACATCAGAAGGATTAAAATGTATACGGTACTTCTATCATTGTTTTTTTCTTATTTCTTTATGTGAATGAACATTTCTTAAAACTTGGTATTGTTGATATATGTATGTTTTTCAGACAATTATTTAGCATATCATTTCTGAAGGTTTTAGAATTGTTATCATTTGAGTATATATGTCAGTGATATATATTGTGATGAATGCAATAATGTTTTTATAATTACTTTGTTTAATTTCTTAAACAAGGTAATCATTATATATATGCATCTTTCTAATTATAAGTAAGCCATCTATATGATTATTTATCCTTTAGGAATAATTAGAAATCGTATTGTTAACAAGATACCCAGGTTATATTATCATATTTGTATATTTATGGATTGTAGGATAAAACACTTATCACCTTCGTTACACATTATAAAACAATCCCCATCAACTCATACATAACTAGGAAACTAGTCCCATTATATCCAGTCAGAGCCACCACCCCAAACTAAAAAGGAGTTGCACTAAGGTCCAGACTGGGTGGTTTTCCCCGATGTTGATGCAGTTATTTTAGAGGCATCAATAGGCTCTTAGCCAAGCTAAAACCTATCTACTGGGAAATGAATCAAACAAGTGCCATCTTCAAGGGCGACATGACTAGTACTGCCATTTTGACTAATAATTCAAGTAAATCCCATTCCATCTTTTTCTCTTTTTAGTCTCCTTCATAGTTTAATGAGAATGAAATAGAAGAAAAGTAAGCATAATAGTTCCTTTTTTTTCAATGTTAACAAGCCTGAAAAAGAAGAGATAAAAGGATACTCAGTACCATTCAAGATCTAACAAGCATAAGAAGGATACAAAGGAGGATCATCATGGAGGAACAAGTCGTATAAAGGGTAGAAACGTGTTCCAAGTTGACAAAACCATCCTAAGCATAAAGAGACAAAGAGGTTGGCAGATAAGACCACTCATTGTAGTAATCCCTCCAAGAAAGGTAAGAACACAAAAAAAAGCAAGCATTGGGCCAAAAATAGTATGAAATTAGTGGCAAAATGAAAGCAAGGATTATTAGAACACACAAGCAATGAAAAAATTTCACAACAATTACAAGGCATAAAAGTGTTGGAATCCTCCCTAGGTAAGGTCAAAAGTTGATGAAGAAGAGAAATGACACTTAGATTCTAAGTCATGGTGGGTCAGAAAAAGATATTACAAGAAGGGAGAAAATAATTTTTGTATGGACATGAACAAGAAATAGAGGTGTTAACCTAGGGAATCCATGTATAGGTAAGATCTATCTCCAAGTTACAATGTGTAAAAAATATGGGTTGATATCGCAACTTTACAGGTCAGACCAAAGGTTCAATGAAGATAGAAATGTCGCTCAATAATGCGAGAAAGATGGCAGTGAGAGAGCTACCCCTATATGCTAGGTTCAATAAAATGCACCTAAGGTCTAGTGGATGTAACAATAAAACAAAACCCTACCCTATAAATACCGTCCAAAAAAAATAAACTGAAGGTTAAATCACATAGTGAAATAAATAAAATATGGATTAGGTAAAAATTGAACAATATATTTTTTATTTTTATAATTTTATGATTTTTTTGGATTTTCTTGACATATATAAGGTACAAGAAATACTTGCATCACACACCAAACTAAAACTAAAATACATATGGACAAGGCACAACATAATCTTGTAGGTCACATCAAGTTTTGCCCACTACTAAGCAGAGGCCAAGGATTCTCGTACAAGAGCTCATGGTTGTTGTGGATACCAAATGGTCCACCACACGGGGGCTTCACTGGGGGATAAATACCATACCACATGGGTTCATATTGGGGAATATATATTGAGGGAAAAATAACATAATATATTGAGCATATAATAGGGGGTAAAGGGTTTTTATATTGGTAGGTATAAAAAGTGGATCTCAAAGTTAATGAAAATATATAAAGGGGTATAAAAGATGTTAATGAAAAAATGGATACCTACAATCTATAGTTAAAGTAGGGGTTTTCTAAATTGGGAAGGTGTATTGGGTTTGTATTGGTAGGGGGTTAAAAAATTTGTTTTTTAGAGGTATTTTCTAATATGTAGTTAAATTAGGGGTATTGTTTAGTATGCACAATGCATGTGATATGTCAGAGGTTCATTGAGTGAAGCCCCCATGGTCCACCATAATAGAGCCATGTCATAAAAAGTTAAACTATCTAATTCCTAAAGGGTCATAACATTGACGATATGATAGTGTTGGTTCCTGTTAGGGTCCCACCCTAACCCCCTTATTCATGTCATGGGATCACGTCATAGTCAAGAGTCAATAAAGCCCATATTAATAATTGTAAGTGGTTAACCCAGTTAGTTGCAAATGGGACCACAATTAGTTGTAAATGGGCTGTAGTATTAAATAAAGGATAAATGGGCGGTAGTATTAGATAGATGGTATTAATAAAACCCACGGTATTGGCCCGTGGTATTGCAT
>APFE030826139.1:0-10671 GCA_000404065.3 Pinus taeda | reverse complement strand
ACACTCCTCAAGACCATAGTTCCCTTTCTATCGGGGGATCGCACATCACCTATTCCAGATCAGTGAGTGCAGCAGCAGCAGACATCAGTCCCGCAGCTCTACCCGATCAACAACAACAGTGACCCACGATCTAGATCTCTCAGATCCACCAGATCGGAGTAGTTGTGAAGGGTTCCTGTGCCTGGCTATAATTTTCATAGGACTTTTGGCGGCAGTGACATTTTGAGGATTTGACAACTGCAGTATTGATCAAGAAGGAGTAAAACTCCGTTAGGAGTTTTCTAACAAAAAAAAAAAAAGTCTAAGATCTTCCGAAGCACTTATTTGTGATCTAGCCCATCAGCATCAGGACAACAAGCTGAGCACGGTGGTACCATTCAATTTCTGCACAAAAAAAAAAAAAATTGCGGTCCCAATTTGTCAGCAAGTTGGAGTAGATCTCATTTCGATGGCCTTTAATGACGAACATTCACACGCTCATAGACACACTCCACGCCAGATTCCTTCCACGCGAATTTCACGCCAATCTACTTCAACACACCATGATTTTAACACATTGTCCCAAATATCGTCAGCTATACATGATACATAGTTGCACCAAAAGCGACCCTCAAATACAATGCCTGGACAACTACATGCATGAAGCAGTCAAACCCCAGTCGGAAATTCTCACCGGTTCCACATGCTCTGGCCTCCTCACCTTGTTCACACAAGACTGCTCTTACACAAACAGACCTCACCAGGTGGACTGCAAGTTCACAGCAGCACTACCACCTCACCATTTGCAGCAACAAACAAACTCAACACTCAACACAGCTCATAGCTCCTTTGCTCGACTTCACACCTACTTTTTAACAGCGCCTCCTCTTGGCACTCACCTCAGCGCTACACACTCCACACTGCGGCTTAATTTGTCGCACCAATATACACACCACGAGCAGACTCTACCTGTGTTTCACACCACAGAGCCTTCACAACGCTGGCCAAACATAGCTCACCTGAGCTCTGATACCAACTTAGAGAGTAGAGACTCAAACCCAGAACACATAGACATAACTTAGAACTCCTGAACTTATTTTCATTCAACCGCTGAAAACGTTTTTATACATATCACAGATCTTTTTGGAGTTTGATTAGGGCGGTGGCTTCTTCAGGGAACTTGCCCATTTTGTCAATGATCTCTAGAAACTTCATTAAAACATCTATTGAATTTTGGATCAATCCAGCCCTTCAGACTTCCGCCGACTTCTCTAGAAGACGGTAGGTTCTGCATTTAATTTTGGTGGTTGGATTTATCAATGTTTTCCAACAATAAGTACTACTATTGCAAGCATTGACAAAATATTAAAAATACATATACAACAAACTGGATCTATTCGCTAAGGTGACACAATACTAGCATTGAGTGGAATTAAAGTGAACAGGCATAAGCGTATTAAATCATAAATTTGTGTATATTGCAAGTGCAGACTAAAACATACAATACCTTATTGTCAACTATGCCATAGTTTGTTCTTTTTCTAAATGCAAATGATTTGAAAACCTCCAATGCCCAAGGTTTTATATTTGCTATTAGGCACTGACAAAAATAGGCAGATTAGATCAATCCCCCGAAGAGTCAATCCTGAAGTCATTTTTCTTAAAATAGGTTCTAGTTCTAGAAACAAAACAAAGGGAAGTGAAGTTTCTTTTTTCTTTGAGGTTGAGATGAAAAGTTCAAATCAATTCACTAACGCTAATAAAAAGCATTCGATAAAGAACTGGATAATCCATTAAACTATCAATGTGGGGTATAAAGAGAATCTTTTAGGGAAAAAAATTGCGAGTGTGTTGATTGGTATGTGACAATTTTGCAGTTCTTATGTACTTTTCTGTTGACTATCCTCTAGGACTAAGACACCCTAGTCTCCATGTCAAGAGTCAAGAGGAGTCTTTCCGCTTAAGATAGAATTTTGTAGTTCTGGTCTGTTTTTCTGTTGATTATCCTCCAAAACCAAGGAATCCTAGTCTCCATATCAAGAGTCAAGAGGAGTGTTTCTGCTGAAGACGTTATTTGCCCTTAAAGGAATTAGTGACTAGAAATAGGTTTATAACTCTATTACAATTTTGTCATGTCAATTAAGCTGATTGGATCCATGCCTTCTTTACCTGAAAGGTGGTAAGGCGGACATTTATCTAAAATGAAATATTTATTAGCATCCACGGAAAGCCCTGGACATCTACACGACGAGTAAAGAAATTACAATTTACGAATAATTTATCACCCCTTTAACTCCAATCTATAAAGGATCTAAAAGTATATCCGGTTACACTGTATATATTCCATGTCTAAGCTATCTAAACATGTTCTCTGATATTGCAAGACATCTTTCATGTAGATGCCAACTTGCTTGGCAGACAAGCAAAGCAAACTTTGTATAGTCTTCACATCTCACTTTATTAAGCGTTTTTCTCTTATCTCGTTGTCTCTTGCAGAGTTCAACATCACATGTACATTATCTTCAATTATTTCAAATATTAATATTGCTATAGATATGAAAGTACACGCTAGATTCATAGATATATCTTCTCAGATAACAACAGATAATAGCATTTGAGCTCTTCTACAATAATTATGTGGATTGACGGAAGGATTTCAAATTGAGTGGAACAAGAAGGGGCAGCTTATCATTCTTTTCATACAGGCTAGCATCATATAAAGCTTGGCATATCCTTCCAAACATGGCTCAAAATGGAGGATTGGGTAGTCATGTATTAGCTAATGGATAAAATCCGAATATGCCGAGTCCTCCCATTCTTTATCTTCAGTTGCAAATAGATATGATGTCTCTGACATGCAAGCATATTGAAGAGGTGAGGTACATGAGAATGACCACAATACATGTTATTGAAGCAAATCAAGACTCGTGTATTGTGCAGCATGCCAAACCAAACAACTACCAGTGTCTTGGGTGGTTCTTCAATCCGGAGCTCCAGACAGAAGAACCAAGTCCAACAAAAGCATTCTTTATGGATGATGGACTATAAGTAGCTACTTTGGTTCATATTTTGTGGAGAAACATCTCAGTATAATGAGTTTCATCAGTTATAACTGATAAGGCTATGGAGTATGAAACAATTGTAATTTCCTTGAAATTAGATATGAACCCAAAGACAATTAACAAGAATTAAAAATTACATATATGGAACATAACATGGTTGAGTATGGTCCCTAGTAAAAGTAGTATGGAATCCTAAATTATGGCATTCTGTCTAGTTTCTAGGATCCCTGGATCCAGGAAGACATTTGTACATCCCCTAAAGTCCCTTATACAATTATTCCAACTATTATTTGTTATATCGCATCTATATATACATGTTTAATCCTAAAGAAAATTGCCCCATCTGGCATCTCCCCCCTCCTTCCCCCACAATCATAAATAGAAATGAGTTATTCTACTTTTTTCATGTTAGACAGAGGGTTAGCCTCATAGCAGGTTTCTGAATGCCTGGATCCTCATAGAGAAGACTCTGAAGATTGATAGAATGAAGATTAGCCACAAGGTTAAGCCCTTTAATTTATTAAGGATCAGGTCATTTTGAATCCCAGTTTAGTCTTTCGGTGAAGGATCCATAACTATGTTTGGGAGGTTTTGAGTTTTGAGCTATTTCAATTTGATGTATTGAAGTGTTTTAAACAGATACCCTGAATCTTACCTATTAAATTAATGTATTGAAATGTTATACTCCAATAGATACTTGAATTTTATTGCATATTTAATTTACATTTAATATAACAATAGAAGATGGGTATATTGATCTAATGAAGTGAGTTAATATGTACGCACTATAGAAAGTACACCTACTCAATTTGTTGCTAAAACTCGACGAATTAAAGATGCGAGGGATATCAAGAAGACAAATTCTTCAACATATCTACAATATGTTGTGTGAGTCTCTCTCTCTCTCTCTATATATATATATATATATATAATTTTGATTTTAAGTTCACTATGTCAACCATGCATAAATATTTTATTTATTTTTTGTTAAATTCTTGATCACCAGATATTGGTGTGCCTATGGTCCAAATCATCTACAAGCCAGCGATGTAGCTGAAGTTCGAGTGTTCTTTTGAGGAGATATATCAAGATATGGGGCACTCCTTTGAAGCCCAAACATAGTATCTAAAACAAGAAATTGGGCGTGATTGTGATGGGAGTTATAACTAACAACAGGGATAAATTAACAACAAAGGAAAGGTGTTGATTTGATGCTAATTTTGGGTCTGTCCACATTCATTTATGATAGCAGAGGAAGGCACAGTACTTGAGATGGTTATTTCAATTATTTTTGGATCTGCAGTCTTGTCGGTATAAATAGTTACAACCAGAGTTAGAGGTTCATGAGGGAGTTAACTTTGCTGATTACATGAAGGGAACCCTCAATGAGGAGCTACATTAGGGTGACCTGCTGGAAAGTCATTATTTACTTTAGTTATGCCAACCAGGAGGGCACACTCCTTGGTTGTTACTTTAGATATGATAACATTTAACTATGAGCAATATTTTAATTGAGTGACAAAGGCATTTCTCAACTAGTTGTAAAAGAGGAACTTAAATGCATTCTTAATAAAGCTTATGACAATATAGTTTTGTGTCAGTGTCATAAAGGAGTTTCTGTGATGTGGGAAACAACTTCAGTTGTTGTAGATTGGAAAATAACTATTGCAATTTTTATCACTGCTTAATGATCACCAGAAAGTCCCCCAAGGCATGCTTAGTATTTGTATTGAGGTAATTAAAATATAAACTCTTTTAATAAAAAAAGTTCGATTCACTGTTTGAGAAAGGCATGGAGAATTTGTTTTTGTGTATTTACATGGATCTGGAATGTGCATGGCAATAATCTTGGATATTTGATGAGGAGATTTACTGATCTGTGGGTGTTGTAGTTCTACACATTGTAAGGGGTGTTTTTTGTGGCCTCATGAGATTCCTGAATGTTAGTTTAATGGTCATATCATGTTTTTATTATAAAGTATTGATGTTTTGTATTAATTTAATGGTTGATTGGTTGTAAATTAATTGTTAAATGATTGTAAAATAAAAATGTTTTAATTGAATATATATAAACAGTTACCCTACGTAACAACATAAGTACATTGTTCTTTGAAATTCCAGATAAGCTAGGCATTCCAGCTCCAAATTCCCAGCTTACAAAAGACTGCTAACAAATATTTCCAATAGTTCACACAAGTATAAATCCTGTAAAAGCTTCCTAGTATTAGTAAAACCTTGAAATACATCAGAAAAATAGAATATGTTACAACTATCAGCTTCTTCCATTCCTTGGGTAGACTGCACTGGTTCCAAGTCTCCTATTTCCATGGCTTCAAAGAGCTACCACACAGTGTCTTCTTCCATGATTTCTCCAATCTCTGCAGAGTCCAAATTTATGTGATTGGAAGCACCTGAAATATCATTCTCACTTTACTATGTGCTTCTTAGGAAAGAACATTCCATTTCCAACTGCATCACCCTTTGATTCAAATGGGGCAGAATCCCCATAATAGTATCATTTTGTGAAGAAATTTGATGATCATGAGTCTGTAATTTCATTGTAATTGTGCCAAGGGCATCCCTATTGTCCTTGATTAACTCCTTGTGCACCTGAAAGTCTCGCTTTACCTCTTGATTATAAATATAAAGGACAGTCTCAGAATTGATGTGCTCAAACAAAGAAGAATAGGCCTAAAAATGTAGAAAACCTGACCCAACTTATATGAGGGTTTGAAGGTTTGCCACTACAAATTTAAGTTTCCCAATGCAAGATGGGATGCCACAGATAATGCCAAGGGCCAAAGAATGGAAATATTCCTCTAGTAGTCCAATAAATTAGAAAGAAAACCCGAAAAACCGGAGGAACTTGTAGTCAAAATGTGCCAGAGGTGAAATGTACAGAGGTAGCCAGAACTTTGAATAGAACTTAAGATGAAAATGATAGAATCCCACTTGAAACCAAAGCTTGGTTGTAGAGGATGATGAAGCGGAGTTATTTTTGTTGGTGAAGAAGGGGAAGGTAGATTATTCCTGTTAGGGGGTATGTGATGACAAGTATGCAAAAGGGTAGAGGCTATAAATAAGAGATTAAGGATTTTGAAGATGGAAGAGCAAGCATTGCTTGCAAACACTCCGATTGAAGCACTTGATGCTTTAGAAGAGCTCATAGAAGCAATATTGAAACAATGAACCCAAATGAGGTGTGAAGTTTTACTTTCTTGAGGAGATTTAAAACGTAGATGTAGTAATAGATTGGGTTCAAGAAGCAATAATTTGACATTGAGGACATAGTTGAAGATTGACCCAGAAGATTAAAGTTTTTTGAGAAGAAGATTAATTCCTAGACAACGAGTTGAGGGAATTATTAGGCCTTGTTTACGTGATTTTATAATTTAAAACAAAAGGATATGTTAGTGCAAGAGTATAGGGAGTAGTTAATGAAATTGCAAATTTTAGGGGAGGATAGGTAACCTATACTGATCAGGGCCTTAAGAGATGAACTTGAAAGGGAATATAAAGTATGAAATCTCTTTTGAATGGATGGGACCAAAATCTTGTGACTTGAATATTGGGAAATGGAATTAAGTGATAACTCTTATCAATGAGAAGTGGGTTACTTTATGGGACTTGGATGTTGCGCAACTCAAATGAATAGAAAGGATGCCAATAAGTTTAAAAGGGAAGTAATGGCTGAAGGGTTTAGATTCCTTCTTCACCATATATGGACTATCTCCTAATGGCAGAATTGGATCTCTCTAAATAAGATGGAAGAGACATGGACGACCAAGGAAAATGTTGGATGACAAAATTTGGTGAAGCAGGAATACCCCTATAACTAAATTGCATGATATGGGGAAATGGAAACTTGAATTTGAAATGGAAATGTGATGGAAATGTGACCCCTCAAATTAGGAAACAGGGAAATTTTGAGTATTAACATTATGGTTTAGAATATAGATTCATGATTGAAAAGATACTTTTTTATTTCAGATCCAAAATTCTGGTCACGCAGTTTTTACTCCAAAAGTAATAAGCAATAAGATACTTTTTTATTTCTAGGGGCTTCTAGAGATCTCCAAAAAATGTGATTAAAACCTAATTACTAAAAGAATTAATATTTAATTACTTTAAAATGAATTTAGTGGGCCGTGGGCCAAAAATAGGAAACATAAGCGCATTGTATGGCCCAACACATTGTATAGATGCTGAAACACATCACACAGATGTTGAAACTTGGTCTACAACACCTTAAACATGTTTCAACTAGGTCGAAATGTGTTTCCACAATGTCAAACAATAGGCCACACAAGTGTGTTGGATGGCCCTACACATGTACAAACATTGACATATGTCATATGGATTTTGAGACTTGGTGAATGACGTTTCAAAAATGTGAAATGTGTTTTAGACTGGGATGAAACATGTTTCAACAATGTGAAATGTGTTTCAACCCCACTAAAATGTGTTTCAACCTGGGATGAAACATGTTTCAACAATGTGAAATGTGTTTCAGCCCCACTGAAATGTGCTTTAATGATTTTTTGCCCCATTGTGAAGGGAAAATTTTAAAGATGCTCGACCCGGATTTGGGTGGCATGATAATTCAATGCACAGTTTCCACTTTTCCACCATTCCATGAGTTTAGAAGCACCGCATAGTGACAACAACAAAATAGATTCATGTTATAATACTTTAATATGATAAAATATCCTGATTGAAATTGGTTATTTTTATTCTACCTCAAGTTTGAATGCACATCCTTGAAAAATAACACAAAGTCAAATATTAGTGATAAGACTTTGGGCATAAAGAGAGCATCTTCATTTTTCTATTAGCATAAAGAGTTAATAATGCACGCACATGTTAATAATGCATGCATGCTCATGAAAATGAGGATGTAGCATGACAAGAAGAAATGAACCATTTAAGACAAACCTTGTCATGCTATCAAGGATTCTAAAGATTTCAAAATATCATATTTTAGTAAGATTGACTAAATAAACCTTGGAAAATGGTTTTTCCTATTACATTTTCAAAAAAATTGCTATATCCAACAATTTCGATTGCAGTTAATTGTTAGTGTTTTCCAGAGCTATCGCTGACATCTTTAAAGAGGGATTGCATTGGGTGGAGGGTTTCAAATAGAGAGAACACTCCTATGCTTATCTAGATCTCCATCAACAAGAGGCAATATCCAGGAAGTCAAATCTGTGTGCTAAATTCTTCCTCCTATGGCCACACAGTGTGAATCATCAACTAGTATACTTATTTGACAGGATTGCATCTGTGATTTCAACAAACATTTTTGGTTGAAGTGATTCTAATGTCTCCACAAATAGTTAACACATTTTCTTTTCTTCCTTTCGATTCTAGCCATTCCAACCTGTGGATGGTCTCCATATTTTTTAATTCTAGCCATTCCAACTTATCAATGCTCCTTTTGCTAGCTAATGCTCTTATATGATGGATGACAAATAGTGATCCTTCTGCTCCAGGGTGATGAACCAACATCTCTTGCAACAACCCTAAACCAAAGTGAGGCTTCCTAACCCTGAGCATTTACACTTGCAGGTCCTGAAGAGCTTGAGTAAACTTAGGTTGGAAAATGGACTCAGATTTCTCTTTAAAATATTGTTAATGCACTGCAAAGATCCATATTCTATTTTAACTAGATTTAGTGATGCCCCTATTGTGGTTGGAATTCTACATCGAATATATGAAGAGAACAACAACAGTATTGATTATGTTGATTTTGTTGAACAACGTAGAGTATAATTTACCTATTAAAAATGGAAGAGCCACCTCGCTTGATCAACAATATCTTCACTTGTTTATAGATGCAAGAATGAGCTTGTCGGGATTTAGCACCATGAGCGAGATGTAGTGTATGCTTGAGAGGGGTTGCAAAGGAGCTTCGATGGGAGCACGAAAGGAGCAAATGGCTCTTTGGCACGAGCATTCATTTGAAAATGCGCCAGCACAGCGAGTGCCATCTCGGAGGTGGTGGGTTCCTCGTTTCTGAAAAACATTTGATGCGATGGGCAGTCGAGGTCCCGGAGAAATGATGGATGGCGGATGGAAAGGCATGGACATGGATGGTAAAAGGGGGCTCCATATAGGCATTTAATGCCCTATTGTATGCTAGTTAGCTCTTTCCCTTTACCATCCATGCCCATGCCCTTCCATCCGCCATCCATCGTTTCTCCGGGAGCTTGACTGCCCATCACATCAAACGTTTTTTTAGAACAGCGGACTCACCACCTCTGAGCTGGCACCCACTGTGCTGGCGCATTTTCAAATGAATGCTCGCACCAAAGATCCATTTGCTCCATTTACGCTCCTGTCAAAGCTCCTCTGCAACCCCTCTCAAACGTCCTATCCCTCGGCTACGGTTGTGAATGATGAATCAAATGGGGTCTGGTTATACTTCCTCCTCCTCTCCTTAACATGAAGGATAACAACTTGCATCGAATGTGTTCATTCCATTTGTTGAACGTCCTAGCTATGGTTGTGAATGATGAATAAAATGGGGTCAGCTTTAACTTCCTCTCCTCTGTTGGATCCGCCTGTGCACCCATTCTGAGATGTCAGTGCAAAAGTAGTAGTGACAACTACGTGAAACACAGTCAATCAAGGAAGAAAGTAAATTTTACATTCCATTAACATCTTTTTATATCTGCTCTAAGATGCCTGCAGTATAAATTTTAATGATACTTACAAACATTTTTAGTATGAGTAGACATGTTACGAAATAAAAAAATCTTCTAAAATATTCATTAAAAAATAACCATAACAGACAAAACAGTGAAAAGTAAAATTTGAAAAATATTATATTACTAGCAATTGCATCAAGATACCATGATGTGCAAAAGAATGTGGATAGGAGTGGAGGAATGTGGAAGGAAATTCTAGTCTTTCATATGTCATGGTGTCGGATCGATATCACATTTTGGGGTAGGTAATGCCATGTTGAAGAGAACACATTCTTTGACCTTCACACCTTCTAAACCACTGTAGTCCTTGTAATAAAGGGGTCGTATTTTCGAGTTCAATGGAAGGACTATTGTAAATATTCCCACCACATGCCTTCTCATAAACCCAAATATTGTTTAAACATGCCAATTCCAATAATACTTCCTTTTATTCGCCCTACTATGTTTATTCCTTCAAGGTCTATCCCCCTTTCTATTCATAATATTGGGGGACAAAATACAAGCTCATGATGTATTTCCTACCATATACAACCCCAATATTTTCAACGCCATCCTTTTTTGCTGCCCCCGTACCACAAAATAATAAACTTTTGTGTCATAGAGCATTGAGAAAGAGACACTTGTAGTGGTTGCGGGGGCTAAAAATTAACAGATCAAGCTCCCAAACTTCCCATTTTATGCTTATTTCAATTAGGTATAATGATCCTATCTATAGTGATATGGTATGGAAGCGAGATTCCATTGAACTATTCTGTTAGGCCCCTATATTACTAGTGTAACCCCTTATTGTTATTAGTACAACCCATGTATTATATTGATGTACCAATGTAGTGCCCATATTGTTACTATTGTCCCCCATAGAAGCCCACTATTGTTATTATTGTGCCCTTACATTATTATTGTTATGTCGGCTCTGA